>JARYGA010006820.1:0-35788 GCA_030545235.1 Helianthus tuberosus
TTCGATTTGTTTAATAAAGCGTTGCTTGAAATCGTCAGATTGTGCAGAAGTATATGACTCTATTTTAATGTATTTATAAGAACTAAGGCAAAACAATAACAGTTGCTCTTCTATTTCACTGAATGAATCTGGGTATGATGAAACAACATTTGAATTGGCAATGGTACTATATAGAATATGTAACAGCCCAAAGGTCAGATTTAAATGCAACCGTTAAATAAAAAATTATATTTAAAAACCATGTACATTTAATGATTTAAGAGGGAAAAACGTGTATATAGGAGGCGTCTCTTCATTTACCCTATCAAACATTTTAATGAAAAACTTTTGAAAAATGAGTTTTCAAGGGAAACCAAGTAAAATTAAATATCTAGAAACCCAAAGAACAAAATTTAAACCTTCAAAAAAGGTTATCATAATTAGCAGACGTCTCTTCATTTACCCTATCAAACATTTTAAACACTATAAAGGATCATGATTAGTTTACTTGAAAACATCAACACTTCATTTTTTAAAAAAATGTTCATCCTAAAACAAACCATCCAAAAACACTCACACTCTTTCTAAATGGCAAGCAAAACCTTCTACCACTGGTCGGATACTAACGCTGTTAAAATGGAATTTTCAAGCTGGTCACTCCAAGAACAGAGAAAAGATGAAGAACTCAACAAAAAAGTTGCTATGGTGAGTGATAAATATTATAAGCAAACTTGGAGTAGCATTGCAATGCTGGATGAAGTTGTCTGTTCTACTCCATCAGAGTTTAAAGAAAAAGCAAAAGAGTTTATCACACATCTGCTGAAACAGGATCAGAAGACCTGTGATATGCTAGTTGATCTGCAAATTAAAACAAAAAATGAAATTGCATGGAAGAAGGCGAGAGTCATAGATATCCTAGGAAGTGTTTATTGTAATGTATAATTTTTAATATTTTTCAAAATCAGAATTTTGTAATACTATTTAATATCGAATGAAGAAAATTCAAAGCTTTACCTGAGGAGCTGCTTCAATTAACAGAAGGATTTAACATTAAAACTAATACAATTAACAGAAGGATTTAACATTAAAACTGTTAAAGGAGAAAAATAAATCAAGATTAAACAGTTTGATTGAAATGAAGGAAATTGATCCTTAACTGTTTGCTTTCCTTATCTGCTCATCTATATATATGATTGTTTCATGCACAAATCTGATTGAAATGAAGGAACTTAATCCTGTATGCAGAGTTCATATAATTAGTTCATATGTGGAAAGTATTGTTAAACCTTACTCGTATATTAAGATTGATCTTCAATGGCCCATATGACAACTTTAAAAATACATATATAAGATTAATCGTACCTTAAACACTCTTTTTTCAATGGCTGCTTCGATATATCTTTAGCTTTCACTGTTGCAAATCCAAGCGAGTCTGCATAATGACAACTAATTTCGAGAAACAGGAAGTGTTTTAATGTAATCTAATTTACTCTTTACACTACCCTATATCGTTCCATATAGAATCAAAGCATACAATTTTGCAATTTCACTTTTACCAGTTTCAATAATAACAAAACAACTTCCAAATACAAAAGAATCCAAACAGATATCACTGAAAACCACAATGAAACGCAAAATTTTTTCCACAAACTCAGTAAACTAACATAACCATCTTACCTTTTGAAATCGATGGAGGAAGGGAGCATCTTCAAATCGATGGAAAAAATGTCACACCCCTTTCTAAGGCGGAAGCACGAGGTGTGATCATGAAAAGGTTCTCATTGCATACGAAAGGTAAACATACTACATGCTCGTAAAAATAACTTCAAATGCCAATAACATTACGTAACTGAAAACATAGGTTAAGTTTGGAGTTTACAGCATAAAACGTTGTCTGAAAAGTTTACAACATTATTCAAAGATAAACATAAACAACATCCAAGAGCAAGAGTAAGACCGCACGCACATCCACTTTAGTTACCTGAAATACATGTGAGTTTTTGGAAAATCGTCAACATAATGTTGGTGTGAATTCATGCAGTTTTTGTATTGAACGTTTGTATACTTTGTATGAAAACATGGTATGTAATTTGTATAAATCAAGTATTTCTATAAGTATCGAGATTGTTAATGGGTTGCAAGGCCATTAACATGTGACACGACATAGGAAGCATCCAAACCATAGGCATTTTTCTAGTTGTTGATTCACGACTGAGACACAAAAGCACTGCTTGGTACTAGTTATCACCAAGAGTGTGGCTGCTCGAAAACCCATTAGATCTAACCTTTTGTTCTGCGGTCTTAGTATGTACACGATTAATGGTGCTTCTGGTACCCTATTCGTGACACGATTTAAAGTATCATTCCTTAGTTTTTGTATCCAGCATACCATAACACATGTATTTTCCCCAAGTTTAAAAAAAGTATGTAAAAGGTTAAAAGTGGGGACATGAACTCACAACTTTGCATTTCTTGCGCCGTAAACTTCACCGGGTTTGCTTATATAGCGTCGTGACCTATACGTGTTTTATTAACGTTAGTCACCAGACTTGTATCGCACAAGTACAAGTCACCATCATTTATGTATGTATTCTTTGTGTGTTAAAAATAATTTATATTTTTAACTATGTATCTTACTTATATTATTTTCTCAAAAATCAATATAAGTATCTTGTATTTTTCACCCGAGTTATGTATTTTCGTCCAAAACTTAATTTTAGTTCGTAACTCGTCTAAGTTACATAATCTATTAAGAAATATATTTTCATAAATATATTCTCTTGTGTTTGTCTATGCATGTTGTATGTGTATTTTGTATTTTTACTCCTTAGGAGTATTTAGTGTATTTTCAAGTCTTAATACACTATTACATATAATACATACTACATACACCTAGCACAAAATTTGGTGATCAATAAATATATATATTTTCCTCAAAAATATACATACTTAATATTAATTTTTATCTTGAAGAAATCATCATTTCTTAACTTGAAGTTTACATAAAAATTAGGGAAACCTTGGTAAATATTTTTGGGTGAATTTTTAGGGAATAAGTTTCACCAAAACTTATATTTTTCTAAGTGTCAAAATTTTATAGAAATTTTGACATGGTTTCCCCTAAAAATGGAGGTTTCCCATGTTTTCCAAAACATGTGTTTATTTTCTTTTAAAATCATCACAGACAATCATCAATAACACAATCAAGACTTACCGTAAGCCAAGATCATGTAAATCACACTACACAATGAACTTGAAGTTTTTGTAAAAACTTGTAGTAACTTACCATGTTATTTAGTAGGTTTAGTTACCCTTAAAAACATGGTTATTTGTTTGTAAATCATTTTATTAAAAGATTTAGTCATTTACAACTTGTAAGATGATTTTTCTAAAAATATTTCTTTTGTATTTTTTTTGTTACAATCATGTTCCTAGTCTTTTTAAACACTAAAAATATGATTAGTTTACTTAGAAACCATGACTTTGTAAATCTCATAAATAAACTTGGTTTCTTGAGAAAATTATTTTCGTAATCATCTATTTACAATATTTGTATTTTGTTTAAATCATCTTTACATATGAAAAACCAATTTCATCATTCAAGTTCATGAAGACATAAAGCATGATGATCTGGTCTTTCACAAGATCACCACCTTAACTTACTAGATCATGTGTTTAATCACAATCTAGTAGGTTTCTTATGATGTCTAACATCATTAACACAAATCATCATTCATCAAGAAGCAACTCATCATCATTTACATGTATTCTTATGTATTTAAGCTTATGTTAAAGTATCATGATCATGTTCTTTTGTGTTATTCAAGATTATCAATGTATATCATCTTTTAACCATCAAAATATGAAGTAACAAAGGGTTATGAGAGTCTTACAACTAGCTCTATGGCTAGGGATGAACTCTTGAAGATGAAGATGACAAAGATGGTGGATAAAAACAAATGATGGAGGTCCTTTAAGATCCAAGACCACCAAACCTTCTAATATGGCTCCTTACACCTTGAGTACACTTGAGAATGGTTGTGATTGAAATGAAAATGATGATGGTGGTGGTGGGGGTACACGGCCGAGAGGGAGGGAGAGAGTAGGAGAGTGGTGGTGTGAAGAAGATGAAGTGTGCTTATGTCTTCTTATAGTACATGCAAGATCTAAATCCAATCTTTTAAGATCATATGCAATCTAAATCATATCTAAGTGTATCAAAGTGAATCCAAGTGAGATTATGCAAGATCAAGAAGGATATTTGTGGGGGCCACTCCATGACCGTCCACTATATAGGGGGGGGGGGTAAAGTGTAAATTTCAATCACTAATTTCATAAATAAGTTAGTTTTCAAGTATAAAGTTTAGGGATTTAATGTGTTATTATGTTATAAGGGGTGTTATGGTGTTCGGAGATCATAACTAGCTCAGAAACATTTAAACAATGCTTCTAGTAATATTTTGATGTTTCGGGTAATGTCTGGTTGTTCGGTTAGATACCGGTTCGTTAAAGTGCTAAATTGCACCGTTTTGTGTCCTTTAAGTACTCTTTTGTGACACTTTTAATTCCCGACACTTAGGAAGGTATTCTGGACCAATTAGTCATATTTTTTGTGACAACTGGTAATTTACGCCCTTAATTACGTGATTAACAGGCGAATTACGCGACAATAAATAGTGATTACAGCGCAAATTAACTTAATTAGGCCCTTGGAGTGCCCAGGAACGTTTATTCAACTATACAGTGCGCGTATGGTGATTATGGGAAATATGCTGAATATTACGCGACAACGGACTGATACCGTACAAAATACTGACAACGCCTCTATTAAACGCATTTTAAAAATTTTATTCTTTCAACAACTATGGATTTTATGTTTGATAGCGGGCCTCGTAGGAACTACGGGCCACTTACTAATGAGATGGGCTTGTGGGCCCCGGTCCCAAACCCAAAACCCACAAGCCTAAACCTACACATAATATATTAGATTTGTTCAAAATCTTATAAAATCTCATCAAATCTATAGTAAATCTCTCCAAATCCTACAAAATATGTACAAAAGATTTATTTTGATCACATAAGATCTCTAAAGATCACAAAAAAATCTATATATAGGCTTTATGGTTTTTTTTTCTCACTCCACAAATTAAAACAAGCACACAGACCTTTGTCTGTCTCTCTCCCCTCTCTCGATAATATGCACAGACAACTTCACAAATGCATAAAGACTTCATCTCTTCAACACCCATTCAAGCTGTAACATTCATTTGCCTCAAACACTTTCAACCTCAGCGATAACCCCCCCCATCTCGGCCTCTCTCCTCGCCGCTCACGGCCGATGATCGGAGCCGGTTAACCGACCGGTGGTGGATTGTTTCCAGCAGATGACCCCCCCACCTCACACTTGCAGATCTGAGACATAAAGGAAGGGCCGCCGCACACGGCGGCGGCGTGGTTTCGTAGCAGAGAGAGAGACGTGGAGAGAGATCCAGAGAATAGAGAGAGAACCGGTGGTCCTCGTCTCGGACCGGTGGTCCTCGTCTCGTACTGGTGGTCCTCGTCTCGGACCGGTGAGTTAAATGTCGATGATGATGGTGCGGCAGTGGTGAATCTGAGCCAGGTTCCTTCGGTTCAAGCTCGAGTTTAGTTCACATCAGATTTTGGTTCAGGTTCGTGGTTTGAGTCTCGGCTCGGCTGCGGTTCGAGACCACACCAGTGGTTAGGTTTCGGCTTAGGTCAACAAGTCAGCGGTTCGGTCAAACAGGTCAACGGTTTGGGTTCCAGATTCGCTGTCATTCGGGTTCGGGTCGCGTATCGGCTTCAACTCGGTTAAACCGAGTTAACTCAGCTCGAGTCCGGGTCAAACAATCACGGCTGGTCAGCAGGTTCGGGACGGTCAGCAGCTCGGTCGGACTAAGCGACTTCGGGTCAGACTCCGTTCGGTTGACTCGGTCAAACCAAGTCAACTCGGTCAACTGAGTAAGCGCAACGAATCAACTCAGCGAGTCAACTCGGTTGACTCGGTCAACTCGGCATTTCGACACAAAGATTCGGTAAAAGATTTAAGACGGATGTTATTTTCGTTAACTATTCTTCATTTTATATGCAAAAACGAGCTCGAACCGATTGAATCGACGATTATTAGTTGAAAGTACTTTGTGTTACTAATTATTTGTTCATATAAACTAATTACACGTAAATATGGTTGAGTAAATTGTTGAATTTTGATGAAATAACGACAACTTGTGTTGTCGGAGGGCGTCCAAAAACAGAGGAAACTCTGCCCGTTTTTCGAGAAAATCCGTAAAAATAACACGTTTTTACTATAAAACAAACATCTGATTCGAATAACCTTTTTAGTAAAACAAATACAATTATCGACGACACCTCACAACGTCACGAAAACGACAATTTGGTTACTATCTTTGACAATGCTTTTGTAAAATAAAACGTGATATAATATTTTCAATCCTTTAATTATTTTCGACAATTATTTCAAATGTCGAACAATAAGAAATCATTTCATAAAAATAAATATAGATTATATTTATTTTCAAACGACAAACAAGACGACTTCTCTATATGAAAATAAATATAGATTGTATTTACTTTCAAAAGCGACTCGACGATTCTTTTGTAAAGAAAATATAAATTTTCAATATTTATTTATACGCCTAAACGGCATACACAATCTTTCGACGAGTATCATAGAAGACGCAATACGAGTTTGCTATGTGTATTTTCATAAAAATACTCTTTTTATACACGTACGGCTTCTCAAAACGAGCTAACAAGTATAACTTCATCGTTTTCATTAAGTTATCAACGTACCGTCAAATCATTCGATTAACGATTCGGTAGAGCTCGGTGACACGTAGTTAGTTACTGCGTTTATTTAGAAACTTATTAGATATTCCGTGTTAGGAATATTGTAGAATGCACGCTAGCGAGTCTCGTCTTGGAAATGACGTCACGAAGTCGTATATAGCTAGCTTTGCACAGGAATATTCAGGTGAGTTCATAACCCCACCTTTTATGGTTTTACATTTTTATAAATGTTTTCGGGGTGGAAAGACATGCACTTTTTGCAAAGCAAGAATTACATATTTCTAAACCATTTTACAAGCAAGTTTTAACTGACACAAATGGTTTACGAAAAGCTTATGTTTTATACCGGTTTTTCAAACAAGCGTATTTTTTCGAAATATGCATACACACGAGTTCTAGTTTTCTAAACTACGGGAAAATACAAGATACACATCTTACAATTTTTATAAATGGTATGATAAAAATACAAGAAGCACACTTGGTGAGGACGAGTACCAAGTGTGATGAGAGATAAGAATACGAGAAGCGCACTTGGTGAGGACGAGTACCAAGTATGATGCATTATGAGAAATGATACGAGAAATCGTGTCACGAATAGGGTACATAAGCACCATTAATCAACAATATACCTAGACCGCATAACAAAAGGTTAGATCTAACGGGTGCCGGGCAGCCACACTCTCGGTGAGGGCGAGAATCGAGTAGTGCTTTTGTATCTCAGAATATGCCAACTAAATGCCTAAGGTTTGGTGACTTCCTATGTCGTGTCACATGTTAATGGCTTTGCAACCCATTAACAATCCTGATACTTACAGGAATACTTTATTTACATAAGATTCATACCATACTAAAACTTGATTTATAACTTGAAGTACGTGGGGTACTCAAGAAAAACTTGAATTATACTTGAGTACGTGGGGTACTCAAGAAAACGGGAATTATACTTGAGTACGTGGGGTACTCAAGAAAAACTTGAATTATACATGAGTACGTGGTGTACACATGAAAACATGATTTAAATATGAAAACTTGATTTATACTTGAGTACGTGGGGTACACAAGTAAACTTGAATTATACATGAGTACGTGGGGTACACATGAAAACGTGATTTATATATGAAAATGATTTTAAATTCGTTTTCACAACAATACTTCAAAAACCGGTTATCCAAAAAGATTTATTTCAAATCTTTTACAAACAAACTATGAACTCGCTCAACTTTATGTTGATTTTTCGCATGTTTCTTTCTCAGGTTGCATTTCTAAGACAAGGCACGGTTGGAATAGGAGAACCATGAAGAGCCGAGTACTTAGTAGCGTTCATTTTCTAGAAGACTTAGCTTATTTGCTTCCGCTGTGCAATGAAGATACCAGTCCAGTCACGCCAACGCTCTGATAATTCGGGGTGTGACAGATTGGTATCAGAGCCATAGGTTACAGCCATAGGTCACCTAGCTCTGATCCCAGATTGGTATCAGAGCTATAGGTTACAGCGAATAGGGTTCTCTGTAAAGAATACCTAGGCTCTAACCTCATATTTCTATGGGGACTTAGATTATTCAAACGTTGAATACATACAGAACGCATAGTACTCGAATATGGTCTCCAACCGTTGCCAAAAATCAAACGGTCAAAATTTTGATTTCAAACATATGCTATAGTGGTGTTTTATACACGGTACACAAAACAGTCGCATACAGTACACAAAACTCTGAGAGCTTAGGAAACATGCATCTAAGACCTTCGGAAACTTATGCTAAAGTTCATTAAAGGTCATCACGTAGGAACTGCAAATATTAATTCGGGCACACACAATTATACATATTGTCTATGATGTTTTAACTTCCCGAGCAGGCAGCCTACGCATAACGAAACGCTAGTGCACGAGAATACATAGAACTCAAATTTTACGTCAACAGATGTCGGAGTGCATCACATTCTACGCAAAACGAAACGCTAGCGCACAGGCATACGTGAGACTTAAGCTATACATCAACGAAGGTTGAAGTACGTCACATGCGACTATCGATCAGGAAGCGGCACTTGGCGCACGGTCCTGCAAACGACACGAGTCATGCTATGGAAAAGACGCAAGTCACCATATTCCCCCTATTTCAGCTAACGACGAGTACGCTATATTCGACATTCTATGGTAATGTCACCTAACAACCAGTTATCACATGCAACCCCAGGTAAAGTCCTCAAATTTCTTTTATTGAAATTTCGACTTTCACATTTACTGAGTAGATTTTCGTATCTCTACTCCTCTTAATGGTCATTGTGTCACGACCATTTCTTTCAGTATAGCGAATATTCACTTGCTTCATTTCTTGAAAATTCATATGTTACGCATGCATCGTTTGTTACGCATGTGGTTTTGTTTCGAATAAAGCGTTTCATTAAAGTTCAAATGTTATTTCGCTTGTGATTCGAATGACCCGCATTGTTGTAATTGTTGGCTTCTGTGTTATCAAGTCAACACATTTTCTTGAAACCCCTTTCTTTTCAAGTTACATACATGGTTTTCGTTGTGACCATGCCGAAAGTTTTCTTGTCGATACATGTACTTATTGTCGGCTTGCGCCAAAACCAAGTTCAATTGTTTGAACTTGCTCATTACACATATTCAATTCAAGACACCATATGATGTATTGGAAACATCATATTCGAATTCGTTTTAACAAGCGTTTCATTGTTCTGAGTCGTAGTAGATTTGTTTGGTCTACGACTCCATTAAGTCGTTTGTTGATTTCGACACCTTGTGGTGTCAGTACAAACTTGTAGCTTGGGCTAATCATGATTGAGCGTTTTATGCAAAACACAGGTGATACTTGTTCGATCACCGCTATATTGGAATGGTTTCATTCACTACGACACCTTGTGGCGTCGGCAGAACTTGCAGCTTGGGCTGATCATGATCGAGCGTTTCATGCAAACTATTAAATTTGAGCTCGTTGAAATATAAATTCATTTATTGGATGCAATCATTTCTAGAATTCATTTGCATCTTGTGATACGTCCTTGAATTCACATCATTCGAATAAGTCTTGATTCGACTTCATGATCGTTCACTTTGGTACTATTCGTATTTTCTACGCATAACGCAACTCTAAGGAGTTAACGTAGTCTAAATTTCGAGGACGAAATTTTATTAACAGGGGGAGAATGTGACAACCGGTAATTTACGCCCTTAATTACGTGATTAACAGGCAAATTACGCGACAATAAATAGTGATTACAGCGCAAATTAACTTAATTAGGTCCTTGGAGTTCCCAGGAACGTTTATTCAACTATACAGTGCGCGTATGGTGATTATGGGAAATATGCTGAATATTACGCGACAACGGACTGATACCGTACAAAATACTGACAACACCTCTATTAAACGCATTTTAAAATTTTTATTCTTTTAACAACTATGGATTTCAGGTTTGATAGCGGGCCTCGTAGGAACTACGGGCCACTTACTCATGAGATGGGCTTGTGGGCCCTGGGCATAAACCCAAAACCCACAAGCCTAAACATACACATAATATATTAGATTTGTTCAAAATCTTATAAAATCTCATCAAATCTATAGTAAATCTCTCCAAATCCTACAAAATCTGTACAAAAGATTTATTTTGATCACATAAGATCTCTAAAGATCACAAAAATCTCTATATATAGGCTTTATGGTTTTTTTTTTTCTCACTCCACAAATTAAAACAAGCACACAGACCTTTGTCTGTCTCTCTCCCCTCTCTCGATAATAAGCACAGATAACTTCACAAATGCATAAAGACTTCATCTCTTCAACACCCATTCAAGCTGTAACATTCATTTGCCTCAAACACTTTCAACCTCAGCGATAACCCCCCCCCCCCCCCCCCCCCTCTCGGCCTCTCTCCTCGCCGCTCACGGCCGATGATCGGAGCCGGTTAACCGACCGGTGGTGGATTGTTTCCAGCAGATGACTCCCCCACCTCACACTTGCAGATCTGAGACATAAAGGAAGGGCCGCCGCACACGACGGCGGCGGCGTGGTTTCGTAGCAGAGAGAGAGAGAGGCGTAGAGAGAGAGCCAGAGAAGAAAGAGAGAACCGGTGGTCCTCGTCTCGGACCGGTGAGTTAAATGTCGATGATGATGGTCTGATGATGATGGTGCGGCAGTGGTGAATCTGAGCCAGGTTCCTTAGGTTCAAGCTCGAGTTTAGTTCACATCTGATTTTGGTTCAGGTTCGTGGTTCGAGTCTCGGCTCGGCTGCGGTTCGAGACCACACCAGTGGTTAGGTTTCGGCTTAGGTCAACAAGTCAGCGGTTCGGTCAAACAGGTCAATGGTTCGGGTTCCAGATTCGCTGTCATTCGGGTTCGGGTCGCGTATCGGCTTCAACTCGGTTAAACCGAGTTAACTCAGCTCGAGTCCGGGTCAAACAATCACGGCTGGTCAGCAGGTTCGGGACGGTCAGCAGCTCGGTCGGACTAAGCGGCTTCGGGTCAGACTCCGATCGGTTGACTCGGTCAAACCAAGTCAACTCGGTCAACTGAGTCAGAGCAACGAATCAACTCAGCGAGTCAACTCGGTTGACTCGGTCAACTCGGCATTTCGACACAAAGATTCGGTAAAAGATTTAAGACGAATGTTATTTTCGTTAACTATTCTTCATTTTATATGCAAAAACGAGCTCGAACCGATTGAATCGACGATTATTAGTTGAAATTACTTTGTGTTACTAATTATTTGTTCATATAAACTAATTACACGTAAATATGGTTGAGTAAATTGTTGAATTTTGATGAAATAACGACAACTTGTGTTGTCGGAGGGCGTCCAAAAACAGAGGAAACTCTACCCGTTTTTCGAGAAAATCCGTAAAAATAACACGTTTTTACTATAAAACAAACATCGGATTCGAATAACCTTTTTAGTAAAACAAATACAATTATCGACGACACCTCACAACGTCACGAAAACGACAATTTGGTTACTATCTTTGACAATGCTTTTGTAAAATAAAACGTGATATAATATTTTCAATCCTTTAATTATTTTCGACAATTATTTCAAATGTCGAACAATAAGAAATCATTTCATAAAAATAAATACAGATTATATTTATTTTCAAACGACAAACAAGACGACTTCTCTATATGAAAATAAATATAGATTGTATTTACTTTCAAAAGCAACTCGACGATTCTTTTGTAAAGCAAATATAACTTTTCAATATTTATTTATACGCCTAAACGGCGTACACAATCTTTCGACGAGTATCATAGAAGACGCAATACGAGTTTGCTATGTGTATTTTCATAAAAATACTCTTTTTATACACGTACGGCTTCTCAAAACGAGCTAACAAGTATAACTTCATCGTTTTCATTAAGTTATCAACGTACCGTCAAATCATTCGATTAACGATTCGGTAGAGCTCGGTGACACGTAGTTAGTTACTGCGTTTATTTAGAAACTTATTAGATATTCCGTGTTAGGAATATTGTAGAATGCACGCTAGCGAGTCTCGTCTTGGAAATGACGTCACGAAGTCGTATATAGCTAGCTTTGCACAGGAATATTCAGGTGAGTTCATAACCCCACCTTTTATGGTTTTACATTTTTATAAATGTTTTCGGGGTGGAAAGACATGCACTTTTTGCAAAGCAAGAATTACATATTTCTAAACCATTTTACAAGCAAGTTTTAACTGACACAAATGGTTTACGAAAAGCTTATGTTTTATACCGGTTTTTCAAACAAGCGTATTTTTCGAAATATGCATACACACGAGTTCTAGTTTTCTAAACTACGGGAAAATACAAGATACAAATGTTACAATTTTTATAAATGGTATGATAAAAATACAAGAAGCACACTTGGTGAGGACGAGTACCAAGTGTGATGAGAGATAAGAATACGAGAAGCGCACTTGGTGAGGACGAGTACCAAGTATGATGCGTTATGAGAAATGATACGAGAAATCGTGTCACGAATAGGGTACATAAGCACCATTAATCAACAATATACCTAGACCGCATAACAAAAGGTTAGATCTAACGGGTGCCGGGCAGCCACACTCTCGGTGAAGGCGAGAATCGAGTAGTGCTTTTGTGTCTCAAAATATGCCAACTAAATGCCTAAGGTTTGGTGACTTCCTATGTCGTGTCACATGTTAATGGCTTTGCAACCCATTAACAATCCTGATACTTACAGGAATACTTTATTTACATAAGATTCATACCATACTAAAACTTGATTTATAACTTGAAGTACGTGGGGTACTCAAGAAAAACTTGAATTATACTTGAGTACGTGGGGTACTCAAGAAAACGGGAATTATACTTGAGTACGTGGGGTACTCAAGAAAAACTTGAATTACACATGAGTACCTGGTGTACACATGAAAACTTGATTTAAATATGAAAACTTGATTTATACTTGAGTACGTGGGGTACACAAGTAAACTTGAATTATACATGAGTACGTGGGGTACACATGAAAACGTGATTTATATATGAAAATGATTTTAAATTCGTTTTCACAACAATACTTCAAAAACCGGTTATCCAAAAAGATTTATTTCAAATCTTTTACAAACAAACTATGAACTCGCTCAACTTTATGTTGATTTTTCGCATGTTTCTTTCTCAGGTTGCATTTCTATGAGAAGGCACGGTTGGAATAGGAGAACCATGAAGAGCCGAGTACTTAGTAGCGTTCATTTTCTAGAAGACTTAGCTTATTTGCTTCCGCTGTGCAATGAAGATACCAGTCCAGTCACGCCAACGCTCTGATAATTCGGGGTGTGACATTTTTACATGTCACTAACTCGTTACAATGCTGAATTTTGCTGAAATGTATGAAATTCAGCATTTAAAGTGTGTTTCGGGTGCTTTTTAGTGCGTATTTTAGCTTCCGGAAAGTCTATATGTTAACCCTTGTATATACTCTTGGGTTTTAATGTATTTTAGACTTTGGACCTACTCCTAGGCCCTAACTCTATTGTCTGACTGCTTTCTGCAGAATTGTTGACACAATGTGTCTTACCGGTGAGTTTACTAGTATTTCTGACGCAACACTATCATTAATGCATAAAGCAATATTTGTAGTATAAAACGTGCATGAATTCACAAGTATAGCATGTAATCAGACAATGTTGACATTTAAGCACATAATTGCAGTTATTAAGTATTAATTAAATTGTACGAAAATTACCGGTTTTGTGCCAGTTGTCACAGTCTCCCCCCGTTAAAAGAATTTCGTCCCGAAATTCAGGCTGAGCTAACTCTCGTAGGAGTTTTCTTGAACAGGTGGGGGTACCTTTCTTTAAACTGGTCTTCACGTTCCCACGTGTACTCAGGTTTGTGCTTAGAGTTCCAACGTACTTTGACAAGTTTGACACTGCTTCTTCGGGTCTTGTTGACTTTCAAGGCTGTAACCTCAACGGGTTGTTCTGTAAATCGGAGGGTGTCGTCAATATGTACTTCATCCGCAGGGATGATCACTGTTTCTTGTGTTGGACTCTTCTTGAGGTTGGATACATGAAACGTATCATGTACTCCGTTAAGTTCTTCCGGTAATTCCAACTTGTATGCCACGGTACCAATTCTTTCCAAGATCTTGAATGGTCCGATGTATCGGGGATTCAGCTTCCCACGTTTTCCGAATCTTACTACGCCCTTCCAAGGTGAGACCTTTAACAAAACTTTGTCTCCCACCTCGAATTCTAATGGTTTTCGTCTTCGATCCGCATAGCTCTTTTGTCGATCTCGAGCCGCCTTAATGCGCTCTCGGATCTGCATAATCTTGTAGGTTGTCTCTTGCACAAGTTCAGGACCAACCATACGTTTGTCTCCAACGTCTGCCCAACATAACGGCGAGCGGCACTTGCGGCCATACAGAGCTTCGAACGGTGCGGATTTTATGCTTGTATGATAACTGTTATTGTAGGAAAACTCAACTAAAGGTAGGTGAGTATCCCAGCTGCCGCCTAGGTCCATAACACATGCGCGGTCACGGCCCCCGTCCCGGTTTTACCCGGTCCAGGAGCCGTGAGGCAGAAACTCATGGTATTTATTATTTGAGTTAACAGCGGAAGTTTTAACAGGATCTTTTAAAACTTGAAACTGCCCAATTATTTTATTTCATAATTTGGGATAAACCCCGTAATTTACAATAGAGGAATTTCACAAAGAATTCCCTAGTTTCACAAAACATGTTTATTTATTTGACTGAGCCACCACTTCAAGCTTGTTAGTGCTCCGTAGCACTTTTCCTTGATTCACAGCAGGTCACCTGAAACATGTTTTAAAAATATTTTATCAGCGGGGAAATACTGGCGAGTCATTCAAATTTGATAAAATGACACATAGTTATAAATTACAGCATAAGAGTAATTACAATGGCTACTATCTTATTTTTATCTGGCACCGTGTCAACTCCTGGTGACGATGGTCATACCACTATTGGGTCCTTTCACCCAAGTAGTGATGATTATCACTGTTAGGTTGATGAACCTAACCGTGAGAAATTAGTAATGTGCACAATACCCCACTAGCCAGTGATTCAAGATAACCACGACTTAATCCCTATAATTATAACTTTTGAAAATGATTGGAGTATTGTAAAACATTATTGATAAAAAGAGAATGACTCACATTGCAAGTTTAACCGGGCAGAGTTTAGCCTACTGATAAGCCTTGTAATCTAAATTAAATGACAATGCATACGAACTAGGTCAGTAACTTAATACAACATTTACGATAACTCACGAGATTAAAACCCTCACGACGAATGACAAAGTATAGCCCTAAGTTGGGCAGCACTTAAACATCCATCGGATTGGTTTCAATCGATCGGACATTGAATCGTAGCAGCGATCGAGTTAATACCCTGTATCGTAGCAGCGCCTTGATACCTTAAAACTTCGAATTTAGGCAGTATACTTCGTTTTTGAGAAACGTTTTCGAACACAGTTGAAAGCCCCATGCACAGGCTACTTATAGCAAAATTTTCAGTTTTACGCGGCCCGCGTAAGCCTTAACAGGCTTTTACGCGACCCGCGAGAGCCACCTAGTCTACGACTAGGGCTTCCGTGTCACACCTAGGTACGCCACGTGTGCGACACGTGGCCTGGCATGCCTATCCGGTCAACTTTAAGTTGACGCGGCCCGCGTAAGGCTATGCTTAACATTTACGCGGCCCGCCTGAAACTCAATTTTCTTGTTTTCTTGGTTTTTCATGCACGTTAGGGTTTCAGGGGTCCGTGTTTTCACTTACGAGTCGTTTTGGGGCATTTTTGCAGGTCCTTACATCCTCCCCACCTTATTTAAAATCTCGTCCTCGAGATTTATTGAAATAAGTGAGGATATTTTTGCTTCATCTCCGATTCTAGCTCCCAGGTATACTCGGGTCCTCTTTTTGAATCCCACTTGACTTTGACAAGTACCAATCTTTTGTGCTTGAGGAACTTGACCTTTCTGTCTTCTATTTGAAGTGGTTTCTCTATGAACTTTAAATTTTCATTTACCTTTATGTCTTGAAGATGTACTACCAGGGATTCGTCAGATAAACACTTCTTGAGGTTGGATACATGAAATACGTCATGTACCTCAGCTAACTCTTCTGGTAGTTGTAAGCGATAAGCAACAGGTCCTATTTGCTGAATTACTGGAAAGGGTCCTACGTACCTTGGACTTAGCTTTCCTTTCTTACAAAAGTGAACTACCCCTTTCCAAGGAGAAACTTTTAGGAGTACCTTGTCTCCAACTTGAAATTCTAACGGCTTGCGTCGATTGTCTGCATAACTCTTCTGGCGATCTCAAGCCGTCTTAGTCTTTCCTTGATTTGAGTGATCTTGTCGGTGGTCTCTTGCACGACTTCAGGACCTGATAATTGACTTTCTCCTATTTCTGCCCAGCAAACTTGAGTTCTGCATTTTCGTCCATATAGTGCTTCGAATGGGGCAGCTTCTATGCTTGAATGATAACTATTATTATAGGAGAATTCGATTAAGGGTAGGTGGTCATCCCAGTTTCCACCAAAATCTATCACACATGCCCTAAGCATGTCCTCCAGGGTTTGGATCGTCCTTTCACTTTGTCCGTCTGTTTGAGGATGGTATGCAATGCTTAAATTTAGTCGCGTTCCCATGGCTTCTTGGAAACTTGTCCAGAAATGTGAAGTGAAACGACTATCTCTATCCGATACAATGGAGAGTGGGACTCCATGTAAGGATACTACTTCGTCTACGTATAACTTGGCTAACCTTTCCATGTTAAAGGTTTCCTTCATGGGTAGAAAATGAGCTGATTTGGTTAATCGATCCACAATTACCCAAATCACGTCATTACCTTTTCTGGTTTTGGGCAACTTAGTTAC
Organism: Helianthus tuberosus; assembly: GCA_030545235.1. Classification (NCBI taxonomy): domain Eukaryota; kingdom Viridiplantae; phylum Streptophyta; class Magnoliopsida; order Asterales; family Asteraceae; genus Helianthus; species Helianthus tuberosus. The sequence goes on from JARYGA010006820.1 coordinate 17,167, forward strand.
AAAATCCATGGTTATTAGTTCCCATTTCCAAACAGGTATTTTTAATTATTGAAGTAACCCTGAAGGTTTCTGGTGTTCTGCCTAAACTTGTGAACAAGTTAGACACTTAGATACATATCTAGCTATGTCTTTTTTCATTCCTATCCACCATAAATTATTTCTTAAATCTTGGTACATCTTATTATTACCAGGATGCATGGTATATCTAGATTTGTGGGCTTCCTCTAAAATCTTATCTCTTAAATTTCCTTGCTTAGGTACCCAAATCCTTTTCTTATGGAATCTCCAAATTCCATCACTTCCTTGTTCTAATTCCTTTATTCGTCCTTTCATTCCTTCAGCATCATCCTTGATTGCCGTCACTTGAACATTCTTCAGTTGTTCCATTAAGTCTAATTGTAGACTTATTCTAAGAGCACGAACTCGCTTTTGCTTTTCATGATACTTACGACTTAAGGCATCTGCTACTACATTTGCCTTTCCTTCGTGATATTGAATATCACAGTCATAATCGCTTAAAATTTCCATCCATCTTCTTTGCCTCATGTTTAATTCTTTTTGCCCAAATATGTATCTTAAACTCTTATGATCTGTATAGACAGTAAACTTGCTTCCATTCAGATAGTGTCTCCAAATCTTAAGGGCAAAAATTATGGCTCCTAACTCTAAGTCATGCGTCATATAATTTTCCTCATGTTTTTTCAATTGCCTTGAGGCATACACAATTACCTTCTTGCGTTGCATTAGCACACATCCTAATCCTAGCTTAGAAGCATCACAATAAACTTCAAAATCTTCTGTCCCTTCAGGTAAGGCAAGAATTGGGGCGTTTGTTAATCTTTGCTTTAAAATCTTAAAAGCTTCCTCTTGTCTAGGTCCCCATTCAAACTTAACCGATTTACAGGTTAGCTTAGTTAATGGCACAACTATTTTGGAAAAATCCTTAATGAATCGTCTATAGTATCCAGCTAACCCTAGAAAGCTTCTAACTTCCATAGCTGACTGCGGGACTTTCCATTTGGTGATTGCTTCTATTTTGGAGGGATCTAAGTGAATACCTTTGTGATTCACCATGTGTCCTAAAAATTGTACCTCTGGTAGCCAAAATTCACACTTCGAGAATTTGGCGTAAAGCTTTTCCTTTCTTAACAAGGTTAAGAGTGCATGCAGGTGTTCACAATGCTTGTCCTGACTTTTGGAATAAATGAGTATATCGTCGATGAAGACAATTACAAATATATCCAAATACGGTTTACAGATTCTATTCATCATGTCCATGAATGCTGCAGGAGCATTTGTTAGTCCAAAGGGCATGACTGTAAACTCGTAATGACCATACCTAGTTTTGAAAGCAGTTTTAGGTATGTCTTCTTCTTGTACTTTCAACTGATGGTATCTGGAGCGTAAATCTATTTTAGAAAAATATTTAGCTCCCTGAAGTTGATCGAAGAGATCATCAATCCTAGGTAATGGGTATTGATTCTTAATTGTAACCTTATTTAATTCCCTATAATCGATACACATTCGCATCGAACCATCTTTCTTCTTTACGAACAACACTGGAGCTCCCCACGGGGATGAGCTAGGTTGTATAAATCTTTTGCTTAGTAACTCATCTAACTGCTTTTTCAGTTCTAACATTTCGGTGGGTGCTAACCGATAAGGTGCCTTGGCTATCGGTGTAGTTCCAGGAATTAGATGAATTCTAAATTCTACCTCCCTATCTGGTGGCAATCCCGGTAGTTCTTCTGGAAATACATCCGGGTATTCTGATACTACTGGAATTTCCTTAAGTTCATTACCTTTAGTGTTGATGATTGCCGAAATCATATATACTATCCCTTGTTTTCTTGAATAACTTACCATTTTCATTACTGAAACGAATTTCAATGGCTTACGTGGCTTATCTCCTGTAATCACCACTAATTCTCCTGTGGGTGTATGAATTTCTATGGAATTTTTATCACAGAGAATTCGAGCATGGTTGGCTACTAACCAATCCATTCCTAATACAATATCGAATCCGACTAAATTCATAGGTAATAGGTTTGCAGAAAATTTATGACCTAAGAGTTCTATTTTTCCTTCTCGCAAAACCTTATCTATGTTAACAGAATTCCCATCTGCCGTTTCGACAGTAAAAATTTGCCTAAGGTTGGTTAAGGGTAGGTTAAGAGCTTGGCAGAATGAAGTATTTATAAAACTTTGGTTTGCACCAGAGTCAAATAATACTTTTGCATAAACGTCATGAACTAGGAACGTACCAGCTATTACATCTGGAATGAGTTCCGCTTCTTGGGTAGTCAACTGGAATGCTCTTGCATTCTTTTTGGTAGTTCCGTCTACAGGTTTGGGTTTGTTGTCAGCTAGTTTGACCAGTTTCAGGCAGTCTGGTCTAAAATGTCCAGCTTCTCCACAGTTATAGCAGATTGTTGACTTCTTCCTCCTGCAATCTTCTTCTTGATGCCCTGGAATTTTGCAGAAATTGCAATATCCTTTGCATTTTCCAAAATGCTTTCTTTTACAGGTACCGCATAATGGAGCAGTGGAAGATTGCCCCGTTCCCCTTTTCTTGAAATTACAACTGTTACCCATCCGGAATTCTTGGGTAATCTTTTGGGCCACTTCCTTTTTCCGGTTTTCTTCTCTTGTGCGTACCAGCCTGTCAGTTAGGGTGTTAGCTAACTCCACAACATCGTCAATAGTGCGGGGTCTCAAAGCTTTAACGATATCACGAATCTCGCCAATCAAACCCCAAATATACCGAGAAATAAGTACTGGTTCTGGCGAAGCCAGGGTTGGTACCACTCTAGCATACTCGAAGAATGTCGAAGTATACCCTCGACAGTCTACATCCAACATCCGGTGGTTCAAGAATTTATTCGCCATTTGTTCTTTCTCATATTCGGGACAGAATTTTCTTTCCACCAGCCGCTTAAATTCTTCCCAACTCATGGCATAGGCCATGTCACTTCCCTTGGCTTGTAACACCGTATTCCACCATTCTAGTGCCCATTCTTTAAAAAGATGTGACGCGTACATGACCTTGTCTTCCTCGGCACATTTACTTAGTTTAATTTCTGCCTCGGTTTTCTCCAACCAACGCAGTACGGCAGTTGCCCCGTCGTTGCCTGCAAATTCAGCCGGTTTACAGGCAAGAAATTCCTTGTAAGTGCAACCAGGCGTTGCAGCTTTCATTTTCTTAAGGAATGGGGCTTGCATCCCATCATTATCGTTATTATTAGTGTTGCCGCCTCCATTTACACTATTACTAAAATTGTCGCCGTGAGTACGTTTGCTAGGAATAATTGGTTCAGGTTAAACTGGATTTCGGGCAGCAGCAAGGATTGCTGGAATAGCATTGGCTATTCCTTGGGCAACAATATTCTCTATATCTTGTCTATTCAGAAATTTGTCTCCGTTGTTTTGCTCAGATTGGTTAACCTCGTTAACTGGTTCATTACCAGCGTGTTCCATCTGGTAATTAATATATATAAGTGATTAGAACAAAATAAATAACAACCAAACATAATAAAACAATCGCACATAATCACGTCAACACGTATAGCCAAAATTGTCTATTTTTCGACTTCCATATTTTATATATTTTAATATGTGTCCGTACACACTAGTTATGTTACACAAGTTTTATTTTTAGTTATTTTGCATAATTATATTTTTATTATTATATTATTATAAAACACACATTCCCACAACCACACACGATCCCGTCAGCTGGCATTTCAGAAACGACGTTCCCTCTCGTCGTATTTCCAGGATATCCTCTCCCCTACTTCCCGGATTCTATTCCCTGCGTCCACCAGCTCCTCGCCATAATGGCGGAGTTCAGCCAAGTTCTAGGTGCTCATTGGTGGATGTAGTGGAGGCTCAGGGTCAAATTGGGGGAAAAAGGTATTAGGGTTATTCAGGAGATTCTGAAACTGCCAGTCAGTGGTCCACCATTCTTCCAGCTCTCCTAGAGGTCGGGAGTTAACAAGGGGATCTGGAATAGCAGGTTCTAGATTGACTGGAAGTTGGGCTTCAGCTGGGTAATTGAAGAGAGTCTCATCGGGAGGTCCGATGAGGTCACTATTTGCTAGTTGGCGGTCCAGCTCCTCCCAGGGTGGCATCTCTTGGGCTTGCCTTGAAATTTCACCGATCTCTATTCCTTTGCCTTTATCTTTGGGATCCTTAGACTTTATAACTTTTTGTGTTGCTGGCCTCTTCCTACGCACACGCCTCCAACCTACAAGTCTTCATCTTTTCTTCGGTTTAGGTTTTTCCTGAGGTTGGGCTTGGAATACCATTGGCTCTTTAGTGTCAGCCTGGTAGCCAGTGAAGGTACCGGTGGTATCCATATCTGAGCTATGGATAGAAAAGTTTTGAAGTGCTTCTGATAGTTCATTTATGATGTTAGCAAACATGAAGAAACACACAAAATTCTAAGTCAAAATTAAATTTTCACAGAATCACAGAATGGCAATCAGAAAAATTAAGTATTTCTAAATACTTAATTGGCTTAAATCAGTGGCTCTGATACCACCTTTTTCTGTCACGGCCCCCGTCCCGGTTTTGCCCGGTCCAGGAGCCGCGAGGCAGAAACTCGTGGTATTTATTATTTGAGTTGACAGCGGAAGTTTAACATAATCTTTTAAAACTTGAAAATGCCCAATTATTTTATTTCATAATTTGGGATAAACCTCGTAATTTACAATAGAGGAATTTCACAAAGAATTCCCTAGTTTCACAAAACATGTTTATTTATTTGACTGAGCCACTACTTCAAGCTTGTTAGTGCTCCGTAGCACTTTTCCTTGATTCACAGCAGGTCACCTGAAACATGTTTTAAAAATATTTTATCAGCGGGGAAATACTGGCGAGTCATTCAAATTTGGTAAAATGACACATAGTTATAAATTACAGCATAAGAGCGATTACAATGGCTACTATCTTATTTTTATCTGGCGTCGTGTCACCTCCTGGTGACGATGGTCATACCACTATTGGGTCCTTTCACCCAAGTAGTGATGATTATCACTGTTAGGTTGATGAACCTAACCGTGAGAAATTAGTAATGTGCACAATACCCCACTAGCCAGTGATTCAAGATAACCACGACTTAATCCCTATAATTATAACTTTTGAAAATGATTGGAGTATTGTAAAACATTATTGATAAAAAGAGAATGACTCACATTGCAAGTTTAACCGGGCAGAGTTTAGCCTACTGATAAGCCTTGTAATCTAAATTAAATGACAATGCATACGAACTAGGTCAGTAACTTAACACAACATTTACGATAACTCATGAGATTAAAACCCTCACGACGAATGACAAAGTATAGCCCTAAGTTGGGCAGCACTTAAACATCCATCGGATTGGTTTCAATCGATCGGACATTGAATCGTAGCAGCGATCGAGTTAATACCCTGTATCATAGCAGCGCCTTGATACCTTTAAACTTCGAATTTAGGCAGTATACTTCGTTTTTGAGAAACTTTTTCGAACACAGTTGAAAGCCCCATGCACAGGCTACTTATAGCAAAATTTTCAGTTTTACGCGGCCCGCGTAAGCCTTAACATGCTTTTACGTGGCCCACGAGAGCCACCTAGTCTACGACTAGGGCTTCCGTGTCACACCTAGGTACGCCACGTGTGCGACACGTGGCCTGGCATGCTTATCCGGTCAACTTTAAGTTAACGCGGCCCGCGTAAGGCTATGCTTAACATTTACGCGGCCCGCCTGAAACTCAATTTTCTTGTTTTTTGGTTTTTCATGCACATTAGGGTTCAGGGGTCCGTGTTTTCACTTACGAGTCATTTTGGGGCATTTTTGCAGGTCCTTACATGCGCAAAGCATATCTTCCAGTGTTTGTATGGTTCGTTCGCTCTGGCCGTCTCTTTGCGGATGGAAGGCCGTGCTTAGATCTAGTTGAGATCCAAAGGCTTCCTAAAAGGATTGCCAGATCCTTGAGACAAAACGTCCATCTCTGTCTGAAATAATTGAGATAGGCACTCCATGACGTGCCACGCTTTCTTTCAAGTACAACTCAGCAAGCTTTCCAGTTCTATCCTTCTCTCGGATCGGTTGGAAATGCGCAGACTTTGTTAACCGATCGACTATCACCCATATCATATCGTGCCCCCTAGGGGTCCTGGGTAATTTTGTTATGAAGTCCATCGAGATTTTCTCCCACTTCCACATGGGTATTTCTGGTTGTTGCAGTAGCCCGGACGGTTTCTGATATTCAGCCTTAACCTTAGCACAGGTTAGGCACTTTCCAACATAGATAGAAACATCTCTTTTAAGCCTCGGCCACCAATAGTAATCCTTCAAATCTTGATAAATTTTGTCCGATCCTGGATGGATCGAGTATCTCGACTTGTGAGCTTCATTAAGGATGACTTCTCGATTACTGCCATAGAGCGGAACCCAGATACGCCCTTTAAAGTATAAGGTTCCCTCTTTGTTTGGCACCAAATTCTTCAGCATGCCCGGAGGTATTCAGCTCTACGATTTTCTCCCTTAAGGGCTTCTTGTTGTGTGTCATGAATGCGTGTAGTGAGGTTCGTTCGAATAGTCATTTCCAGTGCTCGAACCCTTAGGGTCTTAACCCTTTCTTTTCGGCTTAACGCGTCTGCTACAACGTTTGCCTTTCCTGGATGGTACTTAATCTCACAGTCATAATCGTTCAGCAGCTCGACCCATCGTCGCTGACGCATGTTTAGTTCCTTCTGGTCAAATATGTGTTGTAGGCTTTTGTGATCTGTGAAGATTGTACATCGAGTACCATATAAATAGTGTCGCCAGATCTTCAAGGCGAATACCGCCGTGCCTAGCTCCAAGTCATGCGTGGTATAATTTCTTTCATGCACCTTTAACTGTCTTGAAGCGTAAGCGATGACTTTTTGGCGTTGCATGAGCACGCAACCCAACCCTTGACGCGAAGCGTCGCAGTATACCACGAAGTCTTCAGTGCTTTCGGGTAAGGATAGTATTGGTGCATCGCATAGCATATTTTTGAGCAGTTGGAAGGCTTCTTCCTGCTTATCACCCCAGTCGTACTTCTTATCTTTCTGCGTAAGGGTCGTCAGCGGTTGAGCTATCATGGAGAAATTCTCGATAAATCGTCGGTAATAGCCCGCTAAGCCCAAAAATTGTCGAACTTCAGTTGGGGTTTTGGGGGCTTCCCAATTCTTTATGGCTTCTATCTTGGATGGGTCTACATGAATGCCCTTCTTATTCACAACGTGACCAAGAAACTGTACTTCGCGAATCCAGAATTCGCACTTTGAAAACTTTGCATAAAGTTTCTCTTTCTTCAGTAGTTCCAAAATGGTTCTGAGATGTTGCTCGTGCTCTTCTCTTATTCGTGAGTAAATCAGGATATCATCGATAAATACAATCACGAATTTATCGAGATATGGTTTGCACACGTGGTTCAACAGATCCATAAATACCGCTGGCGCGTTCGTCAGTCTGAATGGCATCACAAGGAACTCGTAATGCCCATAGCGTGTTCTGAATGCAGTCTTTGGTACGCTTTCCTCTTGAATCCTTAATTGATGGTATCTAGATCGAAGGTCGATCTTGGAATAGTAGCTCGATCCTTGCAATTGATCAAATAAGTCATCAATCCTCGGTAGTGGGTACCGATTCTTGATTGTGAGCTTGTTCAGTTCTCTATAATCGATACACATCCGCAGTGTTCCATCCTTCTTCTTCACGAACAATACTGGAGCTCCCCAAGGTGAGAAGCTTGGCCTTATGAATCCTTTATCCAACAACTCCTGGAGTTGTGTAGATAATTCTTGCATCTCGGATGGTGCAAGCCGATAGGGTGCCTTGGCTACAGGAGCGGCTCCTGGAACCAAGTCTATATGGAATTCGACTTATCGTTGCGGAGGTAGTCCTGGCAGATCTTCGGGAAAAACATCAGGGAATTCCTTCACCACAAGAATGTCTTCGAGTTTCGGCTCCTCAGCCTTCTTATCTACAACGTGCGCCAGGAAAGCAACACATCCTTTCCTCAAACACTTCTGCGCCTTCATACAACTGATGATTCGCAGAGGCGCGTCTCGTTTTTCTCCATGTACGATGAGAGCTTCATCATTCGCCAGAGGGATGCGAATGATTTTCTCGTGACAAACAACTTCAGCTTTGTTCTTGGACAACCAGTCCATTCCGACCACTATGTCGAAGCTACCCAATTGGATAGGTAAGAGTTCGATGCTAAATCTTCGCTCACCAAGTTCTAATGAGCAACTTCTAACAACTTTGCTTGATTCAACAAGTTTACCATTGGCTAGTTCTATGGAATAAGGAATATCTAATCTACTAGATTCTATTCCAAGCATACGTTTAAATTCCACAGACATGAAGCTATAATCGGCACCAGTGTTAAATAGTATGGATGCAAAGTGATTGTTAACGAGAAACGTATCGGTGACCACATTAGGGTCCTCGCGTGATTTCCTTGCTCCAATCACAAATGCTCGAGCCTGAGCATTGTTTCCCCTTGGGAAATCTTTTATGAAATGATCCTTGCTTCCACAACCAAGGCATCCTTGGTTCTGCCCAGCTCCATTAGCATTCCTGTTACCATTGCCATTTCCACCACCGTTTCTATTACCAGCACCGTTGCGGTTTCCATTCCCGTTCCTATTTCCTTTTCCCCAACAGTCCTCAGTATGGTGACCCAGTTTTCCACACTTGTCGCATTTTGGAATGCGACCAACTCCTTCGTGATGACGCTTGCACTGGTTGCAAATGGGCAGAGTGCCCAGGTATCTTTTGGCAGGAGCATCATTCATGGTTGCAAGAGTTTTCGCCTCCTGAGGCGGGTTGGGGTCTCGTTTCTTATTGTTGGAACCCTTGTTGTTACGAGTCGCTTGATTCAGGTTCGCATGCTTCCTTTTCTTGTCACCAGACGACTCAGCATGCGTCTCGGTCTTCTCAGTAGGGTTCAGCGATAACTTCTTCATACGAACAGCATCTTCAGTAAGGCTGACAGCCAGAGTTACAGCCTCAGTGATCGTTTTAGGTTTGGCCAAAGTTACCATGCTGCGAAACTCTGGAGCCAATCCCCAGATGTAGCGTTCAACGCGTTTAAATTCAGGAGTCACCATATAGGGGATCACTCTCGACAAATCGTGGAACCTTCGGGTATAACCAGTAATGTCAGCACCTTCCATGGTCAAGTGCCAGAACTCAGTCTCCAACCTTTGGAGTTTAGCACGTGAGCAATGCTTTTTTCTCATACGTTCCTTTAGTTCATCCCACGTCATGCCGTACGCAGCATCATCACCCAGAGTCTGGACTTCCAAATTCCACCAAGTCAAAGCTTCATCAAAAAACAACCCAGTAGCAAAAGTGACTTGTTGATCCGCGGTACACTTGCTCATGCGGATAGTGGCATCAGTCTTCTCCGTCCAACGTACAAATGCCACTGCACCTCCAGTGCCATCGTAGTTTAGTGGCTGCTTGCAGTTGAGAAACTGCTTAAAGGTGCAGCCTTGAGCTGTGTTTTCTCCAGATGTATCTCCCTGCCCATTACGTCTAGCATTGCTTGGTCCTCCACTTTGTTCGGTGCGGTTCGCCTCGTATTGAGCGATAGCTGCGGAGATCCTTTCTTCCAATAGGGCGTTCAGTTCTTCAACGGTCCTCGGCAGAAGAGGAGGAGGGGGTTGATCGGAATCTTGGTTGTTCACAGCTCTCCTAGGTGCCATGTTCTGAAAGAACTCAACATAGCAGGGTTAGACATTTGTTTGATATCGTCATACGAGAAAGTAGTAGTATATATACACAGACATATACCCACATAAGTGACATCAAACAATCCGCCAAGCGTAAAAATCAATTTATACAGTAACAAGCATGCATAAATAGATAAATACTGATGTTTCATAAGATATTCACTGAGTCTTCACATATATCAGAATAATTTGTTACATCATTGTTTGCGAAGTAAACAAAATGCATAAGGGTTACATCTCCCCAAAGTACAAGTTTAATATATGTAAAGGACAAAATATCCTACTTCACATTGGCGGTTCTTGTCTTTATACCCTAAATTATTGCTCCAACAGAGTATTTAATAGGCTGGGGGAAGGGTGTGGGTATTCACGTTTGTCCTTTTCTTGTATTAAAATAATCTCGTTTGATACGTGACAAGACTTGTTGTGGTTTCTGTGCACTGAATTCCATAATTATGTATGCATCCATAATTACGTAAGTCCTTGCACAGTCCGCATAGTTTGTTTCGTCCTCGTATTACTTCCTTCAGATAGGCCACTGTAAAGTCACGAGTACCTGAGATATTCTATTTCTAGGATATGTATATATCAATTATTATACATAGTTGCAAGTAATTCTTAGTCAAAGACAAGTGCTACTCCAGTGCACCCTAAGTTTCGTAGTGTCCTTACTCGACTCCTTGAAAATAGTTTCAGGCAGTGGATGTCGCGGAAAGTTTTATGCAATGAAAACTTTTGAAAAATTGTTTTCGTGAAAGGATCCTAAAGATTTTAGTCTAGACTCGAGAAGGAATCCTGGTTCACTACAATCGCAGCTCTGATACCAATCTGTCACACCCCTTTCTAAGACGGAAGAACGAGGTGTGATCATTAAAGGTTCTCATTGCATACGAAAGGTAAACATACTACATGCTCGTAAAAATAACTTCAAATGCCAATAACATTACGTAACTGAGAACATAGGTTAAGTTTGGAGTTTACAGCATAAAACGTTGTCTGAAAAGTTTACAACATTATTCAAAGATAAACATAAACAACATCCAAGAACAAGAGTAAGACCGCGCGCACATCCACTTTAGTTACCTGAAATACATGTGAGTTTTTGGAAAATCGTCAACATAATGTTGGTGTGAATTCATGCAGTTTTTGTATTGAACGTTTGTATACTTTGTATGAAAACATGGTATGTAATTTGTATAAATCAAGTATTTCTGTAAGTATCGAGATTGTTAATGGGTTGCAAGGCCATTAACATGTGACACGACATAGGAAGCATCCAAACCATAGGAATTTTTCTAGTTGTCCATTCACGACTGAGACACAAAAGCACTGCTTGGTACTAGTTATCACCAAGAGTGTGGCTGCCCGAAAACCCATTAGATCTAACCTTTTGTTCTGCGGTCTTAGTATGTACACGATTAATGGTGCTTCTGGTACCCTATTCGTGACATGATTTAAAGTATCATTCCTTAGTTTTTGTATCCAGCATACCATAACACATGTATTTTCCCCAAGTTTAAAAAAAGTATGTAAAAGGTTAAAAGTGGGGACATGAACTCACAACTTTGCGTTTCTTGCGCCGTAAACTTCACCGGGTTTGCTTATATAGCGTCGTGACCTATACGTGTTTTATTAACGTTAGTCACCAGACTTGTATCGCACAAGTACAAGTCACCATCATTTATGTATGTATTCTGTGTGTGTTAAAAATAATTTATATTTTTAACTATGTATCTTACTTATATTATTTTCTCAAAAATCAATATAAGTATCTTGTATTTTTCACCCGAGTTATGTATTTTCGTCCAAAACTTAATTTTAGTTCGTAACTCGTCTAAGTTACATAATCTATTAAGAAATATATTTTGTATTTTTACTCCTTAGGAGTATTTAGTGTATTTTCAAGTCTTAATACACTATTACATATAATACATACTACATACACTTAGCACAAAATTTGGTGATCAATAAATATATATATTTTCCTCAAAAATATACATACTTAATATCAATTTTTATCTTGAAGAAATCATCATTTCTTAACTTGAAGTTTACATAAAAATTAGGGAAACCTTGGTAAATATTTTTGGGTGAATTTTTAGGGAATAAGTTTCACCAAAACTTATATTTTTCTAAGTGTCAAAATTTTATAGAAATTTTGACATGGTATCCCCTAAAAATGGAGGTTTCCCATGTTTTCCAAAACATGTGTTTATTTTCTTTTAAAATCATCACAGACAATCATCAATAACACAATCAAGACTTACCGTAAGCCAAGATCATGTAAATCACACTACACAATGAACTTGAAGTTTTTGTAAAAACTTGTAGTAACTTACCTTTTTATTTAGTAGGTTTAGTTACCCTTAAAAACATGGTTATTTGTTTGTAAATCATTTTATTAAAATATTTAGTCATTTACAACTTATAAGATGATTTTTCTAAAAATATTTCTTTTGTATTTTTTTTGTTACAATCATGTTCCTAGTCTTTTTAAACACTAAAAATATGATTAGTTTACTTAGAAACCATGACTTTGTAAATCTCATAAATAAACTTGGTTTCTTGAGAAAATTATTTTCGTAATCATCTATTTACAATATTTGTATTTTGTTTAAATCATCTTTACATATGAAAAACCAATTTCATCATTCAAGTTCATGAAGACATAAAGCATGATGATCTGGTCTTTCACAAGATCACCACCTTAACTTACTAGATCATGTGTTTAATCACAATCTAGTAGGTTTCTTATGATGTCTAACATCATTAACACAAATCATCATTCATCAAGAAGCAACTCATCATCATTTACATGTATTCTTATGTATTTAAGCTTATGTTAAAGTATCATGATCATGTTCTTTTGTGTTATTCAAGATTATCAATGTATATCATCTTTTAACCATCAAAATATGAAGTAACAAAGGGTTATGAGAGTCTTACAACTAGCTCTATGGCTAGGGATGAACTCTTGAAGATGAAGATGACAAAGATGGTGGATAAAAACAAATGATGGAGGTCCTTTAAGATCCAAGACCACCAAACCTTCTAATATGGCTCCTTACACCTTGAGTACACTTGAGAATGGTTGTGATTGAAATGAAAATGATGATGGTGGTGGTGGGGGTACACGGCCGAGAGGGAGGGAGAGAGAGTAGGAGAGTGGTGGTGTGAAGAAGATGAAGTGTGCTTATGTCTTCTTATAGTACATGCAAGATCTAAATCCAATCTTTCAAGATCATATGCAATCTAAATCATATCTAAGTGTATCAAAGTGAATCCAAGTGAGATTATGCAAGATCAAGAAGGATATTTGTGGGGGCCACTCCATGACCGTCCACTATATGGGGGGGGGGTAAAGTGTAAATTTCAATCACTAATTTCATAAATAAGTTAGTTTTCAAGTATAAAGTTTAGGGATTTAATGTGTTATTATGTTATAAGGGGTGTTATGGTGTTCGGGGATCATAACTAGCTCAGAAACATTAAAACAATGCTTCTAGTAATATTTTGATATTTCGGGTAATGTCCACTTGTTCGGTTAGATACCGGTTCGTTAAAGTGCTAAATTGCACCGTTTAGTGTCCTTTAAGTACTCTTTTGTGACACTTTTAATTCTCGACACTTAGGAAGGTATTCTGGACCAATTAGTCATTTTTACATGTCACTAACTCGTTACAATGCTGAATTTTGCTGAAATGTATGAAATTCGGCATTTAAAGTGTGTTTCGGGTGCTTTTCAGTGCGTATTTTAGCTTCCGGAAAGTCTATATGTTAGCCCTTGTATATACTCTTGGGTTTCAATGTATTTTAGACTTTGGACCTACTCCTAAGCCCCAATTCTATTGTCTGACTGCTTTCTGTAGAATTGTTGACACAATGTGTCTTACCGGTGAGTTTACTAGTATTTCTGACGCAACGCTATCATTAATGCATAAAGCAATATTTGTAGTATAAAACGTGCATGAATTCACAAGTATAGCATGTAATCAGACAATGTTGACATTTAAGCACATAATTGCAGTTATTAAGTATTAATTAAATTGTACGGAAATTACCGGTTTTGTGCCAGTTGTCACATAAAGAAAGCTTGAAGCTGATTAAATAAGAATTAGGGTTTGGGGAAACATCTTTTCGAACTACGTGTTTAGGTTTTGGGGGAGAATAAGAAGAGCTAGCAAACAGATTATTAATAGGAATAAACAAACCAAAAAGGGCGATCTGACCTATAATTGTTGCGATGGAAGAGGGAGGAGTTTTAGGTTATCTGTAGATTGGGGGAAAGAGAGCGTGCAAAAAGAAACATGTTTGATTGGGGGAAAGATTTGGCCTAATGAATATTGTTGCAGAAATATTAATTAATCTTGGTTATCGTTTAAAAAAGTTCAATTAAATATAAAATCCTTTTATTGGTTAACTTATGTATGTATGTGGTCATGTATGTGTTTTAGAAAAAAGATGACATCATTTTTAAAGAATTGACATCACCCTTTTTAAAATAACTGTCTATGATTGGGGGAGGGCTGTTTTATGACATCAGCCTTAATCCCCATTTATTAGATAAGTATGATAGAATGTTATTAAATTATACATAATAAATATAAATTAGATATTAACATTGCCTTTTGTTATAGAATAGAATAGAATAAGATAAAATGTTATTAAATTATATATATAATAAATATGAAATTAGATATCGGGTATAATTTTAAACCAAACATGTATAGTTTAATTTCCAACTTTCAACAGTACAAGGGGCTGAATGTTCTATATGTAGTGCATGTGATGCGAACTTGCGAATCCTATAATTAGAAACCATGCGCAAAGTTGTAAGGCTATGGGGTGTGGAGGTTATAGATTGAAATATTATTTCCATATAAGACCATTAATTAAATGGTACATCACTCCCCCTCCTTGATTGATGATGGTTCTCATGGATTAAACCGCGATTACCACTGTAGGATCGTTTTGTGACCCGAATGAGTCGTTCAGAGAAGTTTTTATCAGTTTCAGTGACAGAAACAAAGAAACTGACTTCGAAACAGCTAGCAATTCACTTCAAACACGTTTTTGATTGATATTACAGCTTGTACAATCACTGGATAAACCGGCAGCACTTCGGTATCCAAAAGCACAAAAGTTACAAATGACAAGAACACTCCCCTATTTATACTATTCTAGGTTTAGCTTGAAGATGACATGACAATTTCAAACTAAACCTCCTAATTACTTTCAAGCTAAACCTCTATGCAATTCAAGCTAAACCTCTAAATTACTTTCAAGCAACTAAGACTCGATATAAGACGAAGACGACAGATGTGTGCACCAACAGACTCCCCCTCAAATGTTGACGAGTCTTAAGTGTCGAGTCTTTACAATCTTCAGTCTTTGTCAGCCTGAACGCTTTCAAACACTTGTCCTAGCTCTTGTCTCACTCTAGCAGCATGAACAGACTCCCCACGAACAATCTCGGATGTCTTCAGACTCCCCCTTTCGATATACTGGGATCGCAGTCTGGCATGTTTAAATCACACATTCCTCAGGTATCGGAACCTGGCACTCTATCTTCAGGTTCAAGATTGAAACCTGGCTACACCTGCACATTCTTAACCCAGAAATAAATTTCACAATTTTAACATTTCAACAAATTTACTCTCTTCTAACCACTCGAACACACAATCTCAAAATGATTTAATCATTTGTAATATCTGATGAACCACTTAAATGAATATCAATTTTCATTTCAAACATCTTCAAACAAAATTTTCTTTCCCAAACCTGTTCGTCATGTTCAGCACTTGGAATTTTGAAAATTAGCTCTCCAACATCAGTTGTCGAAAATCTTTTTGGATTTTTCAAAATTTATGCTAAAACACACTGAAAATCTTTTTGGATTTTGAGATATAAACAAAATGAAATGCAGTAAAGAAATATTTACAGACAATATTTTTGTGAGTTTTGTGCAAGAGGATCATATCAGTTTCTGACACGTCACAAGTACCGTTGAGCTTAGTTACACATTAAGAATTAAACAATTCACTTAGATTGCCAATATACTGATCCACTTAAATTTTCACACGAATTTCAACTGATTCAGGATACGAGTTAGGTGTTTTAAGGACTTAAACTCATTTATGTGTCCCACCTCTTGAATATACTCCCGTATCCAGATCCCAATATTCAGTCTTACAGGTGAGTATACCACAGATGATATCTGTAAGGGGTTAATAAATTATGAAGAATCATGAGAGCTCAGGTCAGAACTACCGTTCAGCAGAGAGATCATGACTCGACTTTTGGGTGTGTCCCCTTTAGAGGATCTTTTGAATTACAACAACAATGACTATCAATTTTATTGTTTCATCAATTTGCTGAGGGCGGCGCTATATTTCAAGCATGCATAAAGTATTCTCCGGGGACTAGGTCAGAAATTTCTTTCAGCAGAAGTCCCGGGATAATACCCCAGATATCACTGAGCATAAAGACCTAGTATCTCAGAAAGAGGGACCTTTCAAACGAGATTTCTGGGGTTACCTATATATCCAAGTAGTGTTCCCCACGAAATAAGCAAGTTTGAATTTAAGTTTATATCCCGAAAAAGTTTACTAAATGTGTAAAAACCTATCGGCATATCATCAGTGAGACCGTTTAACGCTTTTTAATCATTACATTTCTTTAGCATACTGTAACTGTCTACTGATGTACTATCATTTCCTCTTCTTTGACACAACAACTCATTTTTGAATTTTATCATGTTTTTGCCTTTTTCAAATTTTCTAATGTTTTTGGATTTTCAGAAATTTCTTACTCCCCCTAAAATGCAAACACATTTTAGGAAATTTGAAAATAAAATGTACAAACAACGTGACAACTGATATCGAATTGCTTCAAATCGCCATCCTCTTGGCATAAACAATCAGAACTCCCCCTCACAACAAACTATTTTCCCATTGTGATTTCAAAACACTTAAGTTTGTTTTAATCAAATGGTTTATCCGGAAAATAAGTTTTGTTGATTGATTTTACCATTTGTAGGTTAGGGGTTTGATTCATCACATTGTTTTCTTTAACCATTTGTACGAAAGTTAAATCAAGTACAACTTAATGTCCTTGATTAAACATTTCTCAAGAAAGATGCCGATTCCTGCTTCTCGCTTACCAACCTGGAAGCTCCGGCAAGTCAGGTTTTTCATTTAAACAGATTCACCCAAACCTGACGGTCCTTGGGTGATTTTGAATTCTTGTTCAACAATGGTGGAAAATTTGCATCATTCATTGTTAGACCAGAATTCTCATTTTTTACCTCAACACATGGCTCTTCTGGTTTTACCATACCAGATTCATTGCCTGAATGTGGCTTGTCTGACTTTGATGAGCCAGATTCATCGCCGACATGTGGCTCCTTTGTTTCCGAAGAAACGATTCATTGCCATCAACTTTCTTCTTCTTCTTTTCCTCTTTCGTCCTCAGATTTGTATCTGATGAATTCGTTTTGCTTGATTTGTTGTTCTTTGGAGAGCAAGACGATTTACCAGAACTTTTATCTGTTTTACCAGCTGTATCCGAGGACAAAATCCTTTCGAGATACTCTCTCGCTTTCTTCCTCTTTTTCCTCAGTCTGTCTTTTTGCCCCTGCGAAAGCTTCACTTTCGGTTTTAGAACTTTCTGTTCTTGAACTTTAGGTTCTTGAACTTTCTGTTCCTTGGGCTTGACATTGACTGGTTTCTTCACCTGCTTCTGAGATTCAGCCCTCGATCTTCTCATTGATCTCATTGAGCAATTTCTAGCAATATGACCAATGATGTTGCAGTTAAAGCATCTCCTTGTCTCAAAACTCCAACTCTGGCAGTTAACAGCATTGTGTCCTTGATAACCGCATCTGTAACACACTCTGTTATCGTACCAATCACCATTTTTAGTCCAAACACTTAGATCAAAGCACTGTTTGGCTTGGTGATAATCTTTCCTCCTCTTGTTTGCTGGATTTGGCTTTTGAGCACTATGGTCCGACCTGCACCACTCATTACCAACAATTTTTGAATTTTCATTTTTTACTTTTTGTAATTTTTTATTACGATTGGATGATTGATCTGATGAACTTTTATTTTCTTTTTGAACATTTTTCAAAATTTTCTCTTTTTGTTTTTGTTCCACTTTCTTCTTCAAAGGTTTTTGCTTAGAGTATTCTCCCTTTTCAGTTGATTGTGGAACAATTTCTTGAAACTTTTCTTTTAATTTCAAAAACAAATTCTTTTTCTTCATTTTTTCATTTTCATCATCTGATTTCTCATCACAATCTTCAACTTTGACTTTGTCAAAGTTTGTGACATTGTCACTTATTGGAACGGAATTGATCGGTTTTGGACAGGGAAACTCAGATGAAGTCTCAAAACCTTTCAATTTCTTTTCAAGTTCATCTATTTTGTTCCTTGAATTCTCAGCTTCAATTTCAAGCTGAGATATTCGTTCAAGATGAACCTTGATTGTCTTTCGAACACATTCAGCTTCTTTTTCGAGTCGAATAATCGTCTGAAGATGAGAATTTATAATTTTTTGCTTTTCAATGTTGTTTTGACTAAAAACATTTCTCCCATCTTCAAGAATCTTTAATTGACTTTGAAATTCTTTTTCAAGTTTTAATTTTTCATTTTCAAAACTCTCAATTTTATCTTCAAAAATTTTTGCCTTTTCTTTCAACTTCTTGTTTTCAAGCTTTATCCAGAAATCCTCATCCTCTGAAGATTTCTTTTTGCTTTCAAATTCTTTTTCCTTTTCTTTCAAACTATTGTTTTCCAATGTCAAACTGTTCAAACTACTTAACAGTTTGTCATTTTCAGATTTCAACCTCTCACAATTTTCCTG
>JARYGA010006821.1:0-67325 GCA_030545235.1 Helianthus tuberosus
CATGTGTGTTTCCCAAAAGAATGCAACATAAGTTGAATGTATTGGTTACAAACCATCAAATGAAAATAAGTTGTCATCGTTTTATACATCAAAATGTAAGTCTTAAAATGTCAAGACTTTGACCACTATATCACCGCAAAGAGGCGGTATATAACAGGCAAACCCTTCAATAGTTGGCATGGAGTATTGATACTTGTTTTCCTTGACTGAAATGTCTGCCAGGTCCACTAATTTCCTGAAATACATGTTAAGTTTGAAAACATCAACAAAAGTTGAGCGAGTTCATGCAGTTTAGTTGTATGAGATGTATCTGAAAAATGTGATTTGTATAAACTGTATCTGTATGAATGATGTATAAACTGTATCCACAACATGTGAATTGTATAAAATGTATCTGTATGTATGATGTAGTATGTAAAGCGTCAATGAAATCGTTGATCATTAATGTTTTGCAAGGACATTAATATGTGTGACGAAATAGGAAGCAAACCAACCCTAGACGATTTTATGCCGATTCCTATCGACTGGGACACAAACGCACTCTTCTGTATGGGTCCACGACCAAGAGTGGGGCTCGCCAAAACCCATTAGATCTAAGCCTTTGTTTCTTGGTCCAAACTGGATTAATGGTGCTTATAGTATGGCCCTAATTCGCACATGATCTATGGTGTTTCATTACCTAACTTTAACATACTCTGAACATGTATCTTCCCCGATAGTTGTAAAGTTGTAAAACATTTAAATGAATAGGGGAACATGAACTCACTGTATTGCGTCCTGAAAATAGATGTAAATAAGATCTCACGTGCGGTCGTCCTGAATAGCGTGGCGACCTACAAACGTTCTTATTTTTGTTAGACACTTCAGTCTTTGAAAAGAACTTGAGTACAAGTCTTGTGTCTTGAGTATATGTAAGACTTGTATGTCTTTACTGTTCGTTAACTGGGTATTCGATGTATGAGTTGTTCAAATGTTCGTTAACTGTGTATTCGATGTATGAGTTGTTCAAATGTTCGTTAACTGTGTATTCGATGTATGAGTTGTTCAAATGTTCGTTAACTGTGTATTCGATGTATGAGTTGTATAGTCGGATCTCGTCCGCTGAATCTCGTGTCTTGTATGTATCACTTGTATAGTTGTGTTTCCAATAATAGTATCATTGGGCCAAGCCCATGTTTTCAAGTTATTGGGCTTAAATAGTGCTGGGCCTCAAATAGTGTTGGGCCTCAAATAGTGTTGGGCCTCAAATAGTGTTGGGCCTCAATAGTGTTGGGCCTCAAATAGTGTTGGGCCTCAAATAGTGTTGGGCCTCAAATAGTGTTGGGCTTGAATAGTGTTGGGCTTGAATAGTGTTGGGCTTCAAATAGTGTTGGGCTTGAATAGTGTTGGGCTTCAATAGTGTTGGGCTTGAATAGTGTTGGGCTTGAATAGTGTTGGGCTTCAATAGTGTTGGGCTTGAATAGTGTTGGGCTTCAATAGTGTTGTTAAGCCCATTAAGAAAACTAAGCCCATTAAGAAAACTAAGCCCATTAAGTGTAAGTAGCCCATTTGTAAAAATAGTCTATTAGGTATATTAAGCCCATTTGTAATAAAAATAGCCCACTAGTATAATAAGCCCATTTATTTTTATAAAAACTCTTTTTATAAAAATTTACTAAGTATAGATGTTAGTAAATAAAAACATACTAGTTTTTATAAATTTCTATACATCCGAAATTTGTTATTGATAGTATATTTATATTTCGTGTCGGAAGATCGTCTAACGTCGTAGTAACTCCCCGGATTGGCAATTAACTTATGTAGTCGTCCGTCGTTCATTTTGACCATAATTGGTGTCCGATTATTCTAATCGTCCGTAACTCGTTTTATGGCGTAATTATGTGAAGTCTCGTAGGACTTTTGTTATAACGTGTTTTGAGTTTAAAGGAGACATGAGATTCAAGTTCCTACAATGATATATATAACTATTACACCAAGTAATATATCACACAAAAATTGTTAAAGTAACCAAATATATATTTTCTAGAAAAATATATATTTTTCTTGTCTTTTATTTTATAAACCCTTCTTTAATAACCTTTATAAATCTTGTAGAGATTTGCCCAAAAATGTTGCTATTTTATAAAATAAAGTTTTTATAAAAATTGGCCATATAACCTTTGTATTTTTATCTTAACCATGTTTCATTAAACATATCATTTTCTTTATTAAATCAACAACAATTTATTCAATCATCTTAACTAAACATTATGAGACTTTTATAACATGAATTTATTAAGATGATATTCAAATCATGTAGGGTTTTAAACATGATCCTTTCATATGTTAACTAGTTCAAAAACCAAGTTAAATTCTAGTTTTAACAACTTTCATAAAAATCTTTAGTTGTATGTTAATTTTTATAATCTTGTGAAAGTCTTGTTTTTAAATATAAACCCTAAATACTTTCACAAGATCACTAGATATGATCATCCCTTTGATCCTTTATGTTAAAACCCTTTAACATAAACATGTATAATTTTTAGATCATATCTTTCAACATCTTCTAACACTTTATTTGTAGCATAATCATCATAACAAGATCTAATATGCATATAACAAGTCTTAGATCATAATATAAACAATCATAATTATATCATGATTTTTATCTTTGCTTCTTTGTATTTTTCATGCTTATTTTGTATGATTACATGGTTATTATTAGTAATAACAACAATCATAACTTAATATATTTGCATAAAAAAAATAGATATAGAAGCTTACTTCTAGCACTAGGCTTGGGATGATCTTAGAAGATTATTAAGAACTAATAAGATGATGATCTTGATGTTAGAATACTTTTGTATGAATTAAAATCCTTCCTTTCACTTCCAAGAGCTTTAGATCACCTCATGTTCCAAAGAAATCCATGTTGTTCATAATAAAAAATGAAGAAGTGAAGTGATTTTTCTATGGTGTTCTTGGTAATATGATGAAGATGATGAGAGCTTTTCTTATGTGTGTGTAAGATATGGTGTAAAAGTGTAGTAACTTAGTGAAGAAGTATTGTTAATAATCATCCATTTCATCCACTAGTAACTAGATAATAATATCTAGATATTTAACAAACTAAACAAGGGGTGTGGGGCCCCCTTGTTCACGGCCTCAAGGTGGGGGGGGGGGGGGTCTCATGTTGTTGAAAAATGTTAGTAATTTATAAGGTTTCAAAATGTGGTAAAAAGATGTAAGTGTTTAGGTGTTTAGGTTTTGCAATTTTTCCGAGATGTTTCTTGACTTGCAAAGACCATAAACTAGCTTTACAAGACCAAAAATAAAGATCACTAGTTCGCTACATGTGCCAAAATATCGTTCGGATAGTTGTTTAGTGCTCGTTTCACTAGTAAATAGTCGAAACGTTCTCTTATGGAAGTTGTAGGGCAAATTCCCGTTATGTGTGTAATTGATATTCCATAAGTATTTTTACATGAAATTGGTGCCTAAACATCAATTTTTGCATCTTGTATTAATATACAATTGCTGAATTTTGCGGAAAATTCATGAAATGGTCACTTTTAGCGCATTTCGGACAGTTTTTAGTGCTACCGGACATCGGTAAAATATTAACCAAACTCTTGTATTCCCATAAAGGGTTTAATATATAATTGATATTAGACTCTCGTCCGAGTCCTAAAGATGTTATTTTAGATGTTTTCTGCGGATCCGGAGTTTTCGTCAGCACTCTAGTTCACTAGGCACTACTCTAGTTGTTTCGATGAATTGTTTGCACTATTTCAAATGTACCCAATGAAATGAATCATGTGCATCATAATTGAATATTCCATGAGTTTTCTAAGATGTATATCATGCAATCATGCAGTCCGAATATTCAAAACACATACTTGTATAATGTAAATCATTGTTTTAAATGTAAGTAATTTACCCGAAAGTGGCAGTTGTCACAACTTCGCCCGAATCAACAAGTTTACCATTGGCTAGTTCTACGGAATAAGGAATTTCTAATCTACTAGATTCTATTCCGAGTATGCATTTAAATTCCACAGACATGAAGCTATAATCGGCGCCAGTGTTAAATAATATGGATGCAAAGTGATTGTTAATGAGAAACGTACCGGTGACCACGTTAGGGTCCTCGCGTGCGTTCTTTGCTCCAATCACAAATGCTCTAGCCTGAGCATTGTTTCTCTCTGGGCAGTTCTTCATGAAATGACCATTGCTTCCACACTTGAAGCATCCTTGGTTCTGCCCTTTCCCGTTACCATTCTTGTTACCAGCACCGTTTCCATTTCGGTTCTTTCCTTTTCCCCAACAGTCTTCCGTTTGATGACCCAATTTACCACATTTTTCGCACCTTGGAATGCGACAAGCTCTATCATGATGATACTTACATTTTTGGCATCTAGGCATGGAGCCTTGGTATGCTTTAGTTGCAAGGGTCTTCGCCTCCTGAGACGGGTTAGCGTCACGCTTCTTGTTGTTGAAACCCTTATTGTTACGAGTTGCTTGGTTCAAACTTGCATGTTTTCTTTTCTTATCGTCGGACGACTCAGCATGCGTCTCGGTCTTCTCTGTTGGGTTCAATGATAACTTCTTCATACGAACACAATCTTCCGTAAGGCTGACAGCCAGAGTTACAGCCTCAGTGATTGTTTGTGGTTTGGCCGACGTCACCATGCCACAAAACTCTGGGGCCAGTCCCCAAATGTAGCGTTCAACGCGCTTGAATTCGGGAGTCACCATGTAGGGAAGTACTCTAGACAGATCGTGGAACCTTCGAGTATAACCATTAATGTCAGCACCTACCATGGTCAAGTGCCAGAACTCCGTTTCCAGCCTTTGGAGTTCAGCGCGAGAGCAATACTTCTCTCTCATTCTTTCCTTCAGTTCCTCCCAAGTTAAGCCATAAGCGGCATCATCACCCAAAGTTTGGGCCTGCAGGTTCCACCAAGTCAGAGCTTCATCGACGAACAATCCGGTAGAAAAAGTGACTTGCTGATCCGCGGTACACTTGCTCATGCGGATAGTAGCTTCAGTCTTCTCCGTCCAGCGTACAAAGGCTACTGCACCTCCTGTGCCGTCATAGTTCATCGGCTTGTAGTCTAGGAACTGCTTGAAAGTGCAGCCTGGAATTAACCCAACCAATTCACTTATGAGCAATCGAAGAAATAATGAAACAAGGACCGTTCATAAATTCCTTCATGCTTAGTAAATTGTTTTAAGGTTACCTTGAGCTGCGTTGCCTCCAGACGAATCTCCATTCCCATTACGCCTAGCGTTGCTTGGTCCTCCACTGTCTTGAGTTCGGTTTGCCTCGTATTGGGCAATAGCAGCGGAGATCCGTTCTTCCAGTAGAGCGTTCAGCTCTTCAGCAGTTCTTGGCAGTGGGGGAGGAGGAGGTTGATCATCATTACGAGCATTCACAGTTTTCCTGGGTGCCATGTTCTAGCAGAACATAACACAGCAGGGTTAAACATTTGTTTGATATCGTCATACTAGACAGTAGTAGTATATATATATTCACAGGTATATACCACATAAGTGACATCAAACAATTATTACTCTAGCAGAGTACTTAGTAGGCTTGCACTGAGGGAATCTACACGTGACAAGACTTGCTGTGGTTTCTGTGCACTGAATCCCATAATTATGTATGCATCCATAATTACGTAACTCCTTGCACAGTCCGCACAGTTCGTTTCATCCTCGTATTTCTTCCTTCAGATGGGCCATCGCGTTCAGATACAGTCACGTTTACTTGTGACATTCTACTTCTAGTACATGCTAATTATCACACATAATTGCAAATAATCTCTAGCCAATAACAGGTGCTACTCAAGTGCACTCTAAGTCTCGTAGTGTCTTTTCTAGACTCATGTAGACAGTTTCAGGCAGTGGATGTCGCGGGACGTTTTATGCAATGAAAACTCTTTGAAAATTGTTTTCGTGAATGGATCCTAGAGATTGTAGACTAGACTCGAGAAGGAATCCTGGTTCACTACAATCGCAGCTCTGATACCAATCTGTCACACCCCTTTCTGCGGCGGAAGCACGAGGTGTGATTATGAAAGGTTCTCATTGCATACGAAAGGTAAACATGCTATATGCTCGTAAAAACATCAAATACCATAATTTGAAAACATAAGTTTAGCGTTTACATCGCTAAGTCGCATAAAACATTGTCTTAAAAAGTTTACAACATTATTTAAAGATAAACATAAGCGACATCCACAAGCATAAGCGAGACCGCGCGCACATCCATCCTAGTTACCTGAAATACATGTGAGTTTTGGAAAAACGTCAACATAATGTTGGTGTGAATTCATGCAGTTTTGTATTTCACGTTTGTATACTTTGTATGAAAACATAGTTTGTGAATAAATCAAGTTTCCATATATAAATCCAGTTTCATGTGTACACCACGTACTTATGTATAATTCAATTTCTTCTTGAGTACCCCACGTACTCAAGTATAATTCCATCTTTTCTTGAGTACCCCACGTACTTCAAGTATAATTCAATCTTTTCTTGAGTACCCCACGTACTCAAGTATTCATCAATTTTTAGTATGGTATGACTTTTATGTAAATAAAGTATTCCTGTAAGTATCAGGATTGTTAATGGGTTGCAAAGCCATTAACATGTGGCACGACATAGGAAGTCACCAAACCTATGGCATTTAATTGGTATATTCTGAGACACAAAAGCACTACTCGATTCTCGCCCTCACCGAGAGTGTGGCTGCCAGGCACCCGTTAGATCTAACCTTTTGTTCTGCGGTATAGGTATATTGTTGATTAATGGTGCTTCTGTACCCTATTCGTGACACTATTTCTCATAACGCATCCTACTTGGTTCTCGTCCTCACCAAGCGCGTTTCTTGTTATCAATTCTCATAACGCATCCTACTTGGTTCTCATCCTCACCAAGCGCGTTTCTTATTATCATTTCTCATAACGCATCCTACTTGGTTCTCGTCCTCACCAAGTGCGTTTCTTATTATCTTATATTTCGTCACACTTGGTTCTCGTTCTCACCAAGTGTGCTTCTTATATTTATATCATACCAATTATAAATATTGTACCTTTGTACATGTATTTCACCCCCGAAGTTATAAAAACTGAAAACAGTTAAAAGAAAAGGGGGAGCATGAACTCACAACTTTGCGTTCCTTGCGTCGTAAACTTCACCGGATTTGCTTAATTAACGTCGTAACCTATACGCGTTTTCTTAACGTTAGTCACTAGACTTGCGTCGCACAAGTACAGTCACTCTCTTTTGTGTATATATTCTTGTGTTAAAAGTATTTTATATTTTTAACTAAGTATCTTACTTATATTATTTTCTCAAAAATTAATATAAGTATCTCATGTTTTGCACTTTGCACCCGAATTATGTATCTTGTATGTTGTATGTGTATTTTTATGTTTATACTCCTCATGAGTATTTAGTGTATTTTTAAGTCTTAATACACTAGCACGTATAACACATACTATATACACTTAGCACAAAAGTTGGTGATAAAATAATATATATTTTTCTCTCAAAAATATATATACATAATATCCATTTTTATTTTTGAAGAAATCACCAAAAATTAGGGAAACCTTGGTAATGTTTTGAGGTATATTTTTAGGGGATAAGTTTCTCAAAAACTTGTATTTTTCTAAGTGTAAAAATTTATAAAAATTTTGACAGAGTTTCCCCTAAAAATGGAGGTTTCCCATGTTTTCAAAACATGTGTTTATTTTCTTTTAAATCGTCAACAATCATCAACAACAATTATCAACAATAATCATCAACAATAATCACTAATTTCTCCATTTCATGAACTTGAATATTTACAAAAATGTGTAGTAACTTACTAGCACATTTAGTAAGTCTTGTTATCTTTAAAAATAAGTTTAATTTCTTAAAAACTTTATTTTTAAAGATCTTGAAGTTTCACAACTTCTAGTCATGATTTACCAAACATATTTCTTGTTAAATTTTTCTTGTGACACAAGTGTTTACACACTTGTTTATTTACTAAAATGCTTTTAGTTTATGTAAGATTCGGGTTTAATACAAGACTTATACATTTTACTTGGTTCTTCCGAAGAACCACTTGTAGATCTTTAGATCTACATGTTTAGAGTCTTATTTTACAAGAAAATTACTTTTACTCAAGTTCATGTCTTATGAATGGATGGATCCATCATCTTTTAGCTTTCTAACTTTTACATCCTACTAGTTCATGCTTTCTAACATGGACTAGTATGTCTAGATGATGATCCATCTTGCTTTTACTAACAACAACATCAAATAATCATAACTAGACAAGTTTCACAAGATTTACACACATATCTTCTCTTTATCCACCCTATACCCTTATGTTCAAGACTTTAATGTATGTTCTTTAGTGTTTCATGATTTTTAGCCATTAAATCATCTATTAACCATCATAAACAAGAACAAGATGAAGATTTGAAGCACTTACTACTAGCACAAGGCTAGGGAAGTTCAAGAGTGCAAATGAGGTGGATAAAAGTAAATGGTGGGGGTCCTTCAAGATCCGCTTGCACCGAGCTTCGTTAGTGACCTTCTTACACCATAATATCACCTTAGAATGGATGAGTGTGGATCGAAAATGAAAGTGTGTGTGTGTGTTGATGAGGCCGTAGCCAAGGAGGAAGGGAGGAGGGAGTTTTTGGTTGAGTTGTTGTGTAGAAATGAAAAGGGAAGGCACCAAGGGATAATATAAATAACCTCCATCATCCTTTGTCTATTGTATAATATGTTGTGGAAGGTGAGACATGATCCATTATTATATTAGAAAGAAATCCCATGGGGATTATGGTCTCCCAACCGTCCAACATATGGGGGGGGGGGGGGGCTAAGTGAAACATTCTAAGTGTAAGTTGGATGTTCTAGTTAGGATCTAATGACATTTAGTTAGGATATTAGGTGTATTGTATAATATATAGTGTGTTAGGGTGTTCGGGTATCCTAACTAGCTTAGAAAAATAAAAATATTGCTTCTAGCAATATTTTGGTGTTCCGGGTATTTTCCGGTTGTTTGGTTAGACACCGGTTCGTTAAAGTGCTAAATTACCCTTTTAGTGTCTTTTAAGTACCTTTCTTGTACCCTTTCAATTCCCAATACTTAGGGAAATATTCTGGATAATAAAACGACATTTTTGCATAATATTTCAGTGCCAAAATGCTGATTATAGCTGAATTATGTAATGCACTTAAAGTACGTTTCGGGTGCTTTTTAGTGCTTATTTTTGCTTCCGGAGAGTATATATATTAAACCCTTATATGTACTCTTGGGTTTTAATCTATTCTTGTCGTTGGACCTACACCTAGGCTCCACTTTTATTGTCTGACTGCTTTCTGCAGTTCTGTTGACACTTTGTGTCCTACCGGTGAGTTTACTAATATTTCTGATGCAACGCTCTCGTTTATGCATAAAGCAATATTTTGTAGTATACAACGTGCATGAATTCACTTGTTTAGTATGTGTTCAGCCATTGCTGACAATTAAGCACATAATTGCAGTCATTAAGCAATAATTAAAGTGTACGGAAATTACCGGTTTGTGCCAGTTGTCACAGACGGACCAGTACCAGGTGGAGGACGATGGATCCTCTCTATCTTCGCAACTCGACGACTCAGCATATCCTGCTGTAACTGTAGTGACAAAAGTATATCATCCGTAGAGTATCCAACATGGAAAGGGTGGTACGGATCAGATAAAGGCTTGACGTTGGGCGAAGACCACATAAATGGCTCACCCGTGGGTACTGAAGAAGAAGCAGGGTGAGGAAACTGTGGCATGAACTGATCGGCTCCTGAAACAAAACGTATGTGAGTGTGCTGCTGAATAGAAGGTCCTTCCCCTGGACGGGGATGAGGAATGTCCTGAAGAAATGTCACTGGTAAATCTGTGCGGTGCACATCTGACACGTGTGGGTGAAACTGTGTGACATCAATGGGGGCCTGAACAGGTGCAGAAGGGGGAGTAACTGGTCGAACAAAAGGAGGATAGTCATCCTCCTCAATCCACCCATTGCGGGTGTGAGCATATCTAGTATCCACATGGGTGGCAAATGGAGCACGGTCATCAAACATAGAGACCGGGTCGGCCAGTGGTGGTGCAATCACTGGAACATCAGCAGGGATAGGGTCATGCACAGGTGGAAGGTCGTGAGCAAGAAGGGGCTCTGGTGCTACCTCAGGCTCTGGGTCGGCGGGAGCAAGCTCATGATCAGCGGGTATCTCAAGAAGCTGATCATCAGGAATAACAGGGGCCTCAACAGGCTGCTCCTCAGGGATAAACTCCATCTCATGGTCTGGATCCTGATCGTGTGGAAAAATAGGGTCAAACTCACCCTCAAACTCGACATCCTGATCATCATCATGTGGAAAGTCAGGGATGAACCCAAAACCCAGCTGCGGAACGGGCGCTTCAGACTAAGCAGTATCAGAATCAGTGTCTGTGGGATATGATGTAATCCTAGTGCATGAAGAGTAGAAGATGACACGGACTCAAACGAGTCAGGACCAGATGGGTCAGATAAAACAGGAACCTCGACAGGTGGCAAAACAACGGCATCGGCAAAAGGAATATCATTAACAGGGACAACAAGGTCATCAACCGGAATATCAACAAGTGGAATAGCGACATCGTCATCAATCGGAGCCCCGCCATCCTGGTCATCCTCAGGGGGACCCTCGATGAAGAGATCGACGTCATCGTCTAACATATCGTCGAGAGGTAAATCCTCAACGGGAAGAGCAGCAAGAGGAATAGGTGCAGGGATCTGAGCAAGAGGTAGATCCCCGTCAAGAAAACCATCAGCTAAAGGTAAATCATCTCCGAAATCCGGTAAGTCGAAGGGCTGAAAGTCATCGTCGTCACTGCTCGTAGTATCTGAAGTGAAAACCTCGTCCTCTGGAAGGATCTCGTCATCTGATATAATAGCTATCGGGTCTATAGTGTCTGACACTCCACCCTATAGTCCTCGCGGGCCGTGAGAAAGACAGAAGCGGCCGTCGCGGGCAGCGACCCGCTGCTTGACCAGACCTATAAATAAGGGATCTCTGCTTTAGTTTCAAATCATTCACAATTCAATTTTCTCTCTCGAATCTCTAATAGCTGAAACTATTCCCGGGCATAATACCCACTAAAAAGCGAAGCTCTGCCTCATTGTAAGTATTATAACCCCCGGTTACGTATTAGTTACTCTACCCGATTGATCTAGAGCTCCGTAACGCATGTCTAGGCTTTGCCCGACTCAGTCGTTGGAGTTCTGTCTCGGGGGGAGGGTATAGCTAATGTAAATTGGGTTATTATACTAACGCGTGTGCATTATTTAATTTAATAGATTATAACCAAGAAGTCACAAGGAAATGCCTAAATTAGCAATGTGAGTTAATCCTTCTTTTTGTAAATTTTTTTACAAAACCTCAATTGTTTTAAATTATATTTAACAGTGATTGAGTATTTGTGATTCTACAATTACCGTCGGTATGTTGGGGTTTTGTATACATAACTTGTTACTACACTGTGAGTAGTAACATTACCACAAGTCAGGATTGACAGTACCTGTCACACCCTGACTTTTGTGGAAGCGAGGTTATTTGGTGTGACTTCTTAATACCATAGCAATCAATCATAACAATGATATATGATAAAAATACGGGATGCTCATCCATTAATTAAAGTTTAGAAAACCATAATATACTTGTCTTGAAAGCATCGATACCAAAATAAGTTACAAGCCATGACATGTTCAACTGAGTTCACAAGGACTCAACAAAAGTACTTAAATAAAACCCGAGTTTAGAATTATGTATCCCGTCCAGGAAAGGGATACACCCCCTAAACTCAAACAACCCCCGGATGACATCTGTTATTCAAACGCAGCTGACGACACATGCATACCCTTTCCAGATCCACTAGTTTCCTGAAATACATGTAGTTTGAAAAATCAACAAAAGTTGAGCGAGTTCATGTGTATGTGAGTATGTATAAACCTTTGTAAACAATGTATGTATGAATGTCCCGGTATGATTGCAAACAAGGAAAAGATCACCAATGGTTTGCAAGGCCACTGATATGTGTGACGATGTAGGAAGACTCAAACCTAGCAAAGTTGTACCGGGCTTCAGGCTGGAAGACATAGTCACCACTATGGGCCGCCCCGGCCTCATGGGTGTGGGCTCGCTACACCCAAATAGATTTATCACTCATGCCCCTCGGTCCTGATACGAGGATTAATGGTCCCAAGTATCCGCCTACCCTATCACATGATCTATGGTTCTTTCCTAGGCTAATCATACCAATAGTATTGTAAGTATCCCTTTGTAACATGTATCTCACCCCCGAAGTAAGTAAACAAAACAGTAGTGCGTCTTGTACCGGCAACTCAAATCTCCGCAGCTAATCACGACTACCTACAGTGTACTAACGTCTATTAGACGAACGGGCCGTGCCTTGGCTTAGAGTTTAATGTTTTGGAATAATTAATATTTCAACTTAAATTATATGTAGTGTTGGAATAATTGTTCATTCAATATTTTTGTATTAATACTTTTAAAGTATTTAACTCCGTATTTCCTTCCCAAGGATGGGGGTATTTATACATGTATATTTGTATTTGAAATAATATATTTTTAAGTCCCACTTAGAAAATATATATAACCTATTTGTCAAAAATAATGTATTCCAAAATATATATATATCTTTCCCAAAAATAATATATTTTCACTTCTTGTATCCAAAACAATATTTACCAAAAATATATTTGTAAAAGTATGTTCCGGAATATTTCATAAGTTTCATTTTAGCGTTTGGTTCTACAATAACAAGGGTGTAACTTAATTATTTATTCCTTGTAATTTTTGGTATTATTTTGGAGTTTTAATTCCCATGGTATTTGTTAAGTTATATTATTTTACCCTAAAATAATATAACTATTCCACAAAATAAACAAATATTCACACAAGTGTCTTAGTATAAAATATATATTTAACCATTTTCATGTACAAAACCAACCTCCGACACTTTGTATTTTTGTTACAAAAATTATGGCGAGGTTTATATGGAAGATCATAGTTAAAAATACACTTGTAACACTTGTTAGAAAATATTTTCTAAGTGTTGGAATTTTTAGAAAATTTCGCCATAGTTTCCTTTGTAAATGGAGGTGTCCATGCTATTAAAGCATATCATTTTCTTTTCAAAATTCATTCAATCAATCAATAACCAAACTACACTTCCCAAGTGCAAAAATTATTCCATTCATAATATAACATGAACTTGATCTCTTACGAAAACGTGTAGTAACTTGGTGAGGTGTTTAGTAACCTTAGTTACTCTTTAAAGTGTGTTTATTTCCTTAAAAATCCCATTCTTAAAGAATTTAAGAGTTTACAACCTGTAAACATATTTTGCAAAAAAAGTTTATTTACAACATCTTCTTGTTTTAAAAGTATTTCTACACTTGTATTGTCACTAAAAATAGTGTAGGTTTAATAAGAATCATGATCCTTCAAAAATCATCTTTTTAAACTTAGTTTTCTTGGGAAATTATTCACAAGTCTTGGATTCACAAGTTTACTAGTTCATTGGTTCATTATTTTATTTGAAAATCATTTCATTATCAAGTTCATGTCTAATCTAGAAGATGATTATTTCATGTAAACACATAATCACCTCTTATCTTGTTAGATCATGTTTTTAATCATAATCTAACAAGTTTCACATGATGATCATCATCATATTTCCAAGAAATCAACAAGTATTCATCAACATACTCAAAACAACATCATACTAACAACATTTCATCATAATTCATCTTTATGTAAACTTTATGTTCAAGCTTTTAGTTTATGTTCTCTAGTGTTCTTGTGTGAATCAACAATATCTATCTTTTTAACCAACAAAATAAGAGATAAAAGCTAGTAACAAGAAGCTTACAACTAGCTCAAAGGTTAGGGAAGATCACTAGAGAAAAGGTGAAGAAATTGGTGGGTGAAAGCAAATGAGAAAGATCCTTGATGATCCACAAGCTCTAAGCTTCTTTAATCACCTTCTAGTACTTGGAAATGAGCTTGGATTGCATGTATGAAGTTGGATGATGATGGTGGTTGTATGGTGGTGGTGGCGGCGGCACAAACAAGGCCGAGAGGGAGAGAGAGTGTATGAGGGAGTGGAGTGGTGAAGATTGTGAAGTTGGTAGATACGAAATGATCTTGTGATCTTGGCCTCCATACTTATAATCTCTTACACAATAATATGGCAACCAAATCAAGCAACAATCTAAATAAAATATTGAAATGAAATCTAGTGGTGGGATCCTCCTTTGGGCCGTAAGTTTTGATGGGGGGGGGGGGGTAATTGTAAATTTTTGATGATAAGTAGGTAAATATTTAGGAGGTTAAGTGTAATATCTAGTGTTATATGTGTATGACATATTTTATAGTGTGTTGGGGTATTCGGAGACCATAACTAGCTCAAAAATAATAAAACAATGTTTCTGGCAAAATTTTGGTGTCCCGGGTAATGTCCGGTTGTTCGGTTAGATACCGATCCGTTAAAGCGTTAAGTTATACCGTATAGTGTCTTTTATGTAACTTTTTGTGACACATTTAATTCCCAACACTTAGGAAAGCATTCAGGACCATTTAGTCAATTTTCTGCATAATACTAGTATGTTAAAAAGCTGAATTTTGCTGAAAAATGCAGAATTCTGCACTTAAAGTGAGTTTTAGGGACTTTTCAGCACTCAAACTATCACCTAGTGACGCAGTTATATGGTCCTTACTTCCCTACACACCATACTAGTGTAGTACCTTGTCTATGGCTCATACTGGGCCTCAAAACACTGTCTATCTATGTACTGGCACTGTCAGTATATTTCTGAGTTATCTGCTCACTGTGCTAACTGTGCTTTGTGCATCATGTATGTCACTAAAGTTTGTATGTAATAAATGGTGTGACGGTATGAAATGTGATGCACGTGTATGTATGATGCAGAAACCATAAAGCAGTTTAAGTCATCAGTTGTAATCAAGCACAGTCATTAAGCACCAATTTAATATTAATTAATTGTACGGATACCTGTAATTATGAGGGTTGTCACAGTACCGAGGGTGTTAATTAAAGTAGATGTAAACAAATGTAATTGCAGGTTGCCCTCAATGCTGGAAAATGATAAAACTTGTTTTGATTAAACTGGGATTTACTCGCCAGTATTTCTTGCTGATAAACTTTTTAAACGCGTTTCAGGTAACGAAATGTGAAAGCCAAATAGAAGCCAGCTGGAGAGCACTGAAGGCTTGGAAAAGTGGCTATAAAAGTTACCTAAATAAAGAAGAAGTTTTATTTCAATAAATTAGGGTTTACCCCTAAAAACATGTTTGTAATGGAAACTTTGGTTTTTCCCATGTATTTATTAATTACAAAAATATGGTGTTTTACTCTGATAAACTATTTCCTAACTACGGTCCTGATGAAAATTCTGTTGCCAAATTAATAAACACCGATACCACCGAATCTGCGAGCTCGTAGCCGCCCTCCTCCCGGGGCAGGGGTCGGGGGTTGCGACAGTTCATCAATTTTATTTGATGAGTTAGAAGATTCAGTTTGAATTATTGCCTCTATGGTTAGCACCTCGGCTTCTTTTGCCACCTTCTTCTGACTTTCCTCAAACACTTGCTGTTTCTCAGCAACAGCTTCTGATTTCTTCACCTCATCCACCATCTTCTGACTTTCATCAACAATTTCCTCTACAGTCTTCTTCTTCTTCCTTGTACTGGCATATATCACCTTCCTTATGCCCTCATCTATTTTTTTTTCTGTAATTAGGAATCTCTTCGAGCCCTTTAATCCAAACTTCCACAGTTGGAATAGCATCAACAAGAGCTTCAAAATCTACTTTTTGAGGATCAACTGTTGGATTTCCTTTAGGATCAACAAAACACTCTCTCTCTTTATCCCATCTGTTTTCATGCTTTGCTTCTATGAAAGCCTTATATGCCTCACTCAAATACATCCACGCATGACGTTCCTCTCGGCTCTGTTTTAACTCAGCAACCATGATTTTAAACTTTAGTTATTACCTTTTGAACAAACAATCAAAAACACTTTTTGAAACTTGATTTACACTAAATGAAAAAGTGGTTGATTCGTGCGGATTTGATCGGATCCGTATGAATGAACAACTTCAGCATCACCTACAATCAAACAATAGACATACTAAACCTTGTGGTCATGGTTTTGATCCCCACGATGGGCGCCAATGAAGAAACAGTGATCTAAATTGACCGGAATCAATTAGATCGGGGGTTTTGTCTCTGCATAAAAAGGGTTAATCTCCTCATTGATTCGATAGTTGACTGAACTTCTCCTCCGATGATCACTGCAAAACATAAAGCCGTTAGACTCGCCACGGGGAGAATGGGGGTTCTCTCCATGACCACCCTCCAGCGTGAGAATAAGTACAGTGATCTTGAAGAAGATGAAGTTGTATGAGTGAGAGTAAGTGAAAAGTAACTTGTGAGATCATACCTGAAGCATCTTATTTATAACTGGTTTTTAGCGGGAAAATGGTGTAACGGAGAGAGTAATGGAAGGCACTTTTCTATTGGCGGTTATCTTTTCTTCCGTTAATATCTGCAAATGGATCGTGGGTTTGATCAACGACTGGGGAGATGCCACGTGGAAAGTGATTGTGTGTAGATTTCTTTTGAAATCATCGTGATTTAGATGAGCGTCTAAAATTGTGCCATGTCATATTCGATTGTAACCAAATGATCTTGCACGATGAGCATTTAAGGCGTTCTAGAAGATCTACAACTGTGAACCATTGTGCCTTTGCCACGTGTCCATTCTGTTGCAACAGAAAAGATTCCTTTCTTCAAGTCTTGATTTTGGGCGTGCGGAGACACTTAGGACTTTCTCTTCAAGCCTAACTGTACCCTTGCGCGAGCCCGCGCAAGGGTGTTAGTTGAATGTCTATCTCTCTTTTTCTCTGGCGCATGGTTATCGAAGACTGTTCTCTTCCAAATCCTGTTTAGAACTGCCGCGCGGCCGCGCAGGGTCTTGTTGAAGATGTTCTTGGATTAAGGCTATGGTATGGTCCTATGCGCCTGCGCAAGGTTTTTGGGACCATACCCCTTCATGACTGATATCCAAATAACTTTGAAATTTCGAATGGACTAAGTGGGTTAAAATCACAGATTGGCCTAATGTTTCTCAAATGGACCGAATAAACTTGTGATACAACTGTTAACTTCCGGATAGAGATGTATTTATCACGGATGAGCTCCCTAGTCCAAATGGGGAATGAACTTATCTAATTCCCGGATGGGCCTATGTAAAACAATTGTTCTGGATAGGCTTTGTATAATAAACTCGAATGAGCTGATATGGACCAGATGGACTCGTTATTCAGTGGATGTAGAACAATTGGTCCGGATGAACTGTGATATGTCCGAATGGGTCTAATAGTTTCTACTGATTGGGCATATCCGGATGGACTATTCAGCGGATGAGCTTGACATCAATTCTCTGGATGGGCTTGTGGAAACTTCCGAATGGATACTTCTACTATCTCACTTTTTTTGGATGAAAATTAATTTGAACAGTGAGAACTTCTATTGGACTGAACAAAACACTTTTTCAACAAATGAACTTGAATATTATTGGAACAACAAATGAACTCCCAATCACCGAATGTGCCAGTTTTTTTATGTGATGTTTATTGGACCATGACATGACTGTGTCATCCCGATCAGTCAAAAACCCAATTAAAGCTAGGTAGCTAGGGTAAGTCGGGTATCGTATCCACGAAGAGCATGTGGTCAGTATCGCACGACCCGTTCGATTAGTTAGACTATTTACAAAGAATTTACAAAGTGATTATGAAGTTTGCTAATTTTATTTGTTTGTTTGATTGTAAAAATAAGTCGGAGTGAACCGACAAGTGGTTATTATTCTTAAAAAAATGTGTGATTAATTGAAATTGTAATCTAAACTAAAGAGTTGAAACAAGAATTAGGAATACGGATTACACCCGGTTCGATAATTGCAAGACCTAGGGTTCCTACATGTTTTAACTTGATTCAATTGCACATAGTGATTAACGGACTACTATCACGATGCCAATTGCTATCTACGTCACAGAAAACAGACCACAATGCACTTCATTACCTCGGACATGTAAATCCTAACCTAAGATAAGGCATAATTGCACATAACCATTTCGCAAAGTCATAACTTTATCATTGTTCGATAATTCATGAATTCGAAACAAATGCAAGAAAATTATCCAAGGTTCAAATACTAAACAATTTCTCACAAAATCAAATCAAAATACAAATGCATAAACCCTAGAAAATATTACAACATCTACACCGGGGTGAAACCGAAGAGACCAGCCACTCATGGTTGGGTGGACGCGATCACCAGCCGACTAACACGAACACAGAGCCATGACCTTGAGACTTGAGGAGTGGTGGAGGTTAGGGTTTGAAGGTTTGATGGAGAATGATTGAAGATGATGGACATGGTGATTGTGGAATGGATTAGGATTCTAGGTTAGATGTGAATGGTAGGTGGTGTTAGAGATGATTGGGAATAGGTTAGATGCTTGTGAATGATTCCAAGGAGGTGTTTTAACCCCCCACAACTCGTAACCCCCGAATAATTGGTCCCGGAACCGTTTCAACTCGTCAAAAACTCAACAATCAACAAATTTCACGATAGAAAGATCTAGGGGGCGTCGCCGACGGCCCGACTGGGCGTCCGCGACGGTGCTCGGATGTGGTGATTCCGTCCGACGTCTTGTTTTATTGTATACGGGGTTTCCGGGCGACGGCACTTTCTACGGGGCGTCGCCTACGGCCCAAATGGGCGTCGACGACGGTCCCTACAATACCACTTCTCCGTTTTTCGCGTATCTTGGTCCCGGTTAACCCGTTTCACGTCCCGGTGGTCCGTAAAGCGTCCCAATTAGCTCCTTAAACTCCATAAGACCTGAAAACACAAATCCCATTAAAAGTAGGGTATTCGAGATTAAAAGTCACGTAAAAACATTAACTTAAACATTTACAAACACCGGTTTTCGACCACGTATCACATTCCCACACTTTTCGTTTGCTTGCCCTCAAGCA
The DNA here is from genome assembly GCA_030545235.1 of Helianthus tuberosus. Classification (NCBI taxonomy): domain Eukaryota; kingdom Viridiplantae; phylum Streptophyta; class Magnoliopsida; order Asterales; family Asteraceae; genus Helianthus; species Helianthus tuberosus. The sequence goes on from JARYGA010006821.1 coordinate 19,162, forward strand.
AATCTGTTTTTCACTTTCACGTGGGTCGAACAAGAAACACACATCCCATTCCCGAGACTAAGGTTAAGGTCCAAAGTCATACCCGATTCAATTTTTTTACAATTTACGAAATATCTAACGGTAAAATGAATAATCACATATAAAATGGTTATCCAAGATTAACCCGCCCTTGAAACTAATAAATCATGCACATCCCTCACAATGTTCTCTCCACTCGGTTTAAAATTTGGCTAATAGATAATGAATTAGCACTTTTCAAGTAATCACTCAAAAACCGATAAGAACACGTACCCACATAGGCTTGCAACTCAATCATTCTCCACCACCAAACACGAATACTAAGCACAAGTCAAAAGGGCTTTGAAGGGTTGTAACGGGGCTAGGTTAAGGGTATGGAATAGGATGTTTTTAAGTGGCGAAGGTGATGAAAACTCGATTTTTATTACAAAAAAACTAATCTAACATGATTAACTATAAACATCAAGCTAAGAGGCAACGAGTTTCGCCTTTTATTCAATAACTACTACTCATATTTTTGTATTTTTCTCAACAATTTTTCTCTTATTTTTCACAACTTTTCTGAATTTTTTGATTTTTTTTTTCGCAAAATGTAAAGCACAACTATACAAACAAATAGACCTACAATCAAATTTTCATCACATGGGTTTAAAAGAAAAAGGGTTAACGGTTGTGGGCTAAACGGGTTGATCAAACGAAAGGTTTAGGCTCAAAGTGGGCGACTAGGGGATTTATTTGGGTGAAGGTAAGCAAAAGGTGTAAACGAAAAAGGTTTACCTAATGCCTTAATCATTCTCGTGCTTGTATTCGGTCTATGGTCTCAAACATATCAAAAGTCGCAAGTCCTACAATACATGACTAATGGTCTGTTAGGATCTGAGTTTCTTAGATTGTGTTGTTTAATTAAGATGACGATGAAGCAGAGATATGAATTACAGCGGAAATAGGGAAATAAACTTTGATAACATAATCAATGGAAGAAAAGTTTAAGCAAACATGTTTATCATTGAATCGAATGATTGTATTTAATTACAATAATCAAAACATTGCATGCATGCACAAGACTCCCCCTCAGCCTGAGCTCAGTAATTTGTTCGTACAGAATAACTTAGGTAGAAAGAGCTTCTGGAACAGTACAGAGTACTGTTCTATTTATAGTACTAGCAAACCACTGAGCATCTTTGGCTGACGTCACCGTGAAAGTGACATCTAACAACCTAACAACCTGTAACCACTGATTATACAAAACACTGATACAATGAATAACTGATTACAGAAACACTGATTGTATAAACACCGATTGCAGCTTCCCACTGTTGTTGCCTAAGCACTAATGTTGTGAATCAGTGCTTTCTTCATAGGTTGATAAGGCCTTAAGTCAGCAGTGCTTTGTCTTCATCAGTGCTTTGAGCAGCAGCAGTAGTTAGGGCTTTAATCTTTATATCAATAGCAGTTCTTGGACACAACAGTTGTTAGGTAGATCAGTACTTAGAGAATGATCAGCTGTTAGATAACCACTGTCTTTGGAGGAAGTAGAATGCAAGCACTGTTATGATGATCAACTGTTCTGAACCAATTTTGGCTTTTCATATCATCTGTTCCTTTGTAGGGTTTAATCCCAACAATCTCCCACTGGAACAGATGATGCCAAAACACTTCATTATTTCTGATCTTTATTGCCTCATTAACATTTCCCTAACTTGCCCTTTGAATTGAAGTTCAAAGTTGAGGGAATCTTCATCATCCTCATCCCTACACAGTTGAAGTTCTAACAAGTCTTGAAGGTCAGCTACACTTAGACCTAGTGCATCTTCCCTTGTTATGTGTTCAACTTCACCACTAGACTTGAGCAATGTCAATACGTGGGTCTTTTGATCAGACTTCCACTTTAGTATTTTTGAGTCTGGTAGGTTTCTTGGGAGAGTTTTTATTTGAGAAGAGTTTGATAACGGGATTTGTCAGATCCTATGGTACCATAACATAATACTGGTCGGTTCGGCCAAAATTAATGAATGTTATTCGTTATGTAACTACGTCCAACAAGTTCGTTCACATTATCGAAATCGTTATTTGTTTAATATAAACCATATTAATCGTTTTTGAAACCATCGTTTAAATATTGAAATCGTTTTAATAGATATGAATCACTCCAAAACAATTGAAAACAGTAAAATAGGGGAACTATGTACTCACATAGTTACCTCAAAAACATGTAAAAATAGGGGATCTATGTACTCACATCGAAGTGCAAAGTATCCTCAATCTAAAGAACTCAACAAGCTCAAGCGAATCAAGGAAATTCAAATAGCACCTAGTAATCGAATCACTAGTAAATAAATCGACTCCTAAATCGGAAGATCGAATAGAATGAGGTCTTGTAAACCAAATGAGTATTGGAACTCATGTGATATGGTTTAACAAAGCCTACATTCGAAATCGGAACCTAACCTAAGTGCTTTCGACCCGTTACGGCCCATTAAGGTAGCTTACGCTACTTTAACGCGTCGTTCGCGCAAAGCGCATTTGAGACGTCTAACGAGTCCTATGACAAGTATTATATGCCTAAAAATTTTTAAATATGTTGCATAATCAGTTTAGATGACAAAAGTTGAGTTACATATGCTTAAAATCCAATTATGCATGAAAAGGGCATTTTGGTCATTTTCCTAAGGTATATAAACTACCTATCATACAACTACTTAAACTATGTGACCATAAGGTATAACCTCGGAAGATTATTCCCTATACAACTATGGTCACAAAACATGCTTGGTCAGATCCTAATGATCGACCAAACGGGTCGAGTTCGAAAGTCTAAGCGGTGGTTTAGACCGCTTGACTTACGACTCTACACAAGCACTAAACTAAAAGTGACGAGCTAAACACGTTGGAACATGTTTAACTAAGTTAGAAAACAAGTTTTGATATCAAAACAAAGTGTTTTGATACCCTAGGATAGTTTGGTTGTAAAATACGCATAAATACGCATTTTGACTGAAACTATGACTCGTCACTACGCCTAGTCAACGTGGTAATCAGTCGGTATAGTCACAAGGGACTATAACCATCGTGATTACGCTCACGTTGCCAAGTTCAAAAGAACTTTGTGTTGACCAAAGACTGGTCAAAGCAGAAAGTTTGACTTTCATGCTCGAAAAGCAATAAAAGCACAAAAGAAGCTTACAACGGGTCTAAGCTAGGGAGAACTTGATCTATAACACTCAAGTATGAAGCAAAGGCTTCAACTTAGAGCATTAATCAGATCAAGGGTGTAGCAAATGGAATGAGGGCATGGGTATTTATAGTTTTCACTAAACCATTAAGATCATTTCTTGCTAAAGAGGCATCAATCTAGGCCATACATGTGGGCAAATGGTTTTAGAATACCATGGACATGAAATACTATCAAAATCCAGCAGATGGTATCCCAAAACAAGTGTTGAAAACCATCAAAACCAGCTCCAAGTCCAGATTCAATGTTTCTGCACTAACATTTTGTCACGCCCCGCATAAGATGAGGCCCTATCTTACGCGGCCCGCCAGAGCTAAGTTTGGCAGAATTGCAAAATTGGTCCCTGCACTTGAAAAACTTGTATTTTGATGCGTATTTGACACGTTTAAGCCCCGTTAACCTCATTTCAAAGCTCTAAAATGATGATAAAGTATAGGGAACTTAAAATATGCTAAAAAATATCTCTGATGTTGGTTCGTTTGGTCGTACGGAAATCGTAACGAACGCGTGTACGGTCCAAATTGCGCGAAGAATGGAGTTTTTGCCTTCCAATCACTAAAATAAAATATTTTAATGATTACAAAAATTTTTGGATGTCCGGATATAATCAGAATGTAAGATATGCGTGAAAATGCAAACTTATGCACTTTTTGACGCTTTTAGTCCCTATTGATCAAATAAGTTTATTTTCGCACACCAAACCCCTCAAAGCCTATTTCTAAACTATGTAAAGGATATTTAGGGTATATTTAACTTATGATCAAGTTCCAGAATGTTCGTTACTATAAAAATCGATATAGTTTCGCAGTTTGACATAAATAGTCCCTGCGATCGAACAAACTTGATTTCGACACACCAAACCCTCCAAAACTTATTTCTAAGTTATGTATAGGTTATTTGAGGTATGTTAAGCCTATTTCACTATTCTGGAGTGTTTGTTGCTTTAAACTGATTATGTTTACACACCAGTTTGCGTATAACTTTCTAGAAAGCGATTTAAAGCTTGAAATCGGAATCGAATCAAATCAAATCGCAAAATCATCAAACACAAATACACACATAATAACACCAAAATACATTGTTTTGTTAATAATTGATATTGTTTTACATTGTATATCGATTACACAGCACAGTTGTCACAGTCTCCCCTACTTTAGGAAATTTCATCCCGAAATTTTAATTAGAGGAAACTTGTGAGAACAATTGCATATATTTCGCCTTCATTGGGTCCTCACGTTCCCAAGTAAACTCTGGGCCACATTTGGATTCCCAGCGAACCTTGACCAATCGAATTCGTTTGTTCTTCAACTGTTTGACTGCACGGTCCATTATCTCCACAGGTTTCTCGACAAAGTGCATCGTTTCATCGATTTGAATTTCGTCGAGTGGAATGTGAAGATTAGCGTCAGCTAAACACTTTCGCAAATTGGACATGTGAAAATTCGGATGAATATTTCCAAGCTCTGGAGATAGCTCTAGTCGATAGGTAACCTTTCCAATTCTTTCAACAATCTTAAATGGTCCAACATATCTCGGTGCAAGTTTTCCTTTCTTTCCAAATCTCACCACTCCCTTCCAAGGTGACACCTTGAGTAGGACATGGTCTCCGACTTGAAATTCTAGGGGCTTGCGTCGCATATCCGCATAACTCTTTTGACGGCTTCTAGCTGTCACAAGATTATCGCGAATTTTCTTGATTTTGTCTGTTATTTCTAGAATGAGCTAAGGTCCAGTAAGCTGAGCTTCACCGATCTCATTCCAACAGACAGGTGAACCACATTTTCGACCGTATAAAGCTTCGAATGGTGCCATATTGATGCTAGCATGATAACTATTGTTGTAAGAGAACTCGATCAATGGAAGATGAGAATCCCAATTACCACCAAAGTCTATCACGCATGCTCTAAGCATATCCTTCAAAGTTTGAATCGTCCTCTCAGATTTTCCATCTGTTTGGTGATGATAAGCAGTGCTTCGATTTAGTTGGGTTCCCATAGTAGATTGCATGGTCTTCCAGAAATGAGATGAAAATCGAGCATCACGATCTGATATGATATCCAAAGGAACACCATGTCGAGATACAATCTCATCAACATAAATCTTTGCAAGTTTATCAGCAGATAGATCCTCGCGAATTGGAATAAAATGAGCTGACTTCGTTAAACGATTGATGACAACCCAAATAGCATCGTGACCTTTAGATGTACGCGGTAACTTAGTGATGAGATCTATAGCAATGTTCTCCCATTTCCAAACCGGTATCTCTGGTTGTACAAGCAAACCAGAAGGTCATTGATGTTCAGCCTTGACTTTGAGACAAGTTAGCCATTTCGATACATACAAGGCAATATCCTTCTTCATACCAGGTCACCAGTACTGAGTATGAAGATCCTTGTACATTTTATCAGCATCAGGATGGATAGAGTATCGAGACTTATGAGATTCGTCCATCACTAAAGTGCGAAGATTGTCTTGTTTCGGAATCCACAAATGATCCTTGAAATAAAGCAACCCATCGCCTTTCGTTTCGAGTTTAAGCTCAAGTTGACGTGGTAGTTCCTCACCCATCAAATTTTGTGAAACACAAGATTGTTGAGCTTGAAGAACACGAGTTTGAATATCAGATAGAGTTCAAACAGAATGAAGCTTGACTCGCTCCTTTCGACTAAGCGCATCAGCTACGACATTCGCCTTACCTGGATGGTAGCGAATCTCACAATCGTAGTCGTTCAAGAGTTCAACCCAACGTCGTTGCCTCATGTTCAGCTCCTTCTGATTAAGAATGTGTTGGAGACTTTTGTGGTCTGTGAAAACCTCACATTTCGTACCATAAAGATAGTGTCTCCAGATTTTCAGTGCGAAAACTACAGCTCCTAACTCAAGATCATGAGTCGTGTAGTTCTTCTCGTGAACTTTCAGCTGTCTAGACGCATAAGCTATGACCTTGCCCCGTTGCATAAGAACATAACCAAGGCCTAGATTCGACGCGTCACAATAGACAACGAAATCATCGTTTCCATTGGGCAAAGACAAAATAGGGGCATCACATAGCCTCTGTTTCAGCATTTGGAACGCTTCTTCTTGTTTGGGTCCCCACTCAGAAGGCTTATTCTTCTGAGTCAAAGCAGTGAGTGGAATCGCGATCTTCAAGAAATTCGAAATAAAACGACGATAATAACCAGCGAGACCAAGAAAAGAACGAATTTCTGTAGGTGTCGTTGGTGTATTCCAATCCTTAATTGCAGCAATTTTGGATGGATCCACATGAATACCCTGCTCGTTGACTATATGACCCAAAAACTGAACTTCTTTAAGCTAGAATTCACACTTGGAGAATTTAGCAAAAAGTTGTTCCTTCTTCAGGAGTTCCAGAGTCAAACGAAGGTGTTGCTCGTGATCGGCTCAAGACTTCAAATAAATGAGAATATCGTCGATGAACACAATGATGAACTTGTCTAAATAAGGTTTACAAACCCTATTCATTAAGTCCATGAAGATGGCTGGGGCATTCGTCAAACCAAAAGGCATGACAGTGAACTCCTAATGCCCATATCTCGTACGGAAAGCAGTTTTGGGAATATCTTCTTCGAGGACACGAAGTTGATGATACCTAGAAGGCAGATCGATCTTGGAAAACAGGTAGCACCTTGCAGCTGATCAAAGAGATCATCGATTCGAGGTAGGGTATATCGATTCTTGATGGTAAGCTTGTTAAGCTCACGATAATCGATACACATTCGAAAAGACCCGTCTTTCTTTTTCACAAACAGGACAGGAGCACCCCAGGGCGAAAAACTCAGATGGATGAATCCTTTATCAGATAACTCTTGAAGTTGTTTCGATAATTCTTGCATCTCTGATGGTGCAAGACGATAAGGTGCTTTCGCAATCGAGTTAGCATTGGGTACAAGATCAATATGAAACTCAACTTGACGAACTGGAGGCAAACCAGGCAGTTCATCGGGAAACACCTCTGGATATTCTCGAACAATCGGAATATCCTGAATACTCTTGCTCTCGCCTCTCTCCTCGGTGACATGTGCCCGAAAAGCAACATATCATTATCGTAAATAACTTTGAGCTTTCGTACACGACATGAGTTTCAAACCAACCGAAGGTTTCTCGCCACGAACTTCTAGATTCGAACGATCTTGTCGAAACAAACCACTACAGCATGATGTTTGGTTAACCAATCCATCCCCACGATAATGTCGAAACTCCCAAGTGCATCGGCATGAGGTCAATAGGAAAAAGATGGTTATCAAGGTTCAATTGACAACCAAGAATAACAGAATCGAGTACGAGTGGTTTACCAGTAGCAACTTCCACATATAAGGGTTTCCTCAGTTTAGTTCAAGGTATCGCAAGTAAAGGCTCAAAAGATAACGAAACAAAACTCCTATCGGCACCAGAATCGAAAAGAACAGATGCAAGTTGATTGTTAACAAGGAACGTACCGTTAACAACCTCGTTGTCAGCTCGAGCCTCGTTGGCATTCAGATTGAATGCTCGTCCACGAGCGATATTTATATTCGCGTTCGCGTTGGCATTCGCGTTCTGATTTGCATTCGCATTCACCAACCTCGGGCAGTTGTTGCGGAAATGACCCATTTCACCGCAGTTGTAACACGAACCAGGTAGGAATCTCGCAGCATTCCCCTGAGCTTGTGCTGGAACCTGAGCAGCTTGATTCTGAACCAAACGACAAATGTTGGCCAGATGCCCAAGTTTACCATAAGTAGTGCACTACTTACAGGCCTGTTGGGCAACATGATGACCCTTGCGTCGAGCATAGTGAGGTGCGGTACCAGCATATTGCTTCTTCGTGGTAGGTAAGGCTGGTGGGTTCTGAGCATTCTGTGCAGTGACTGCAAAGTTCTGGGAAGCCTTGCGCTTCCTCGACTTCTTAGAAGACTCACCCTTCTTCTTTCCCTTACCCTTTTCTTGTGCAGAATCAGTTGATTTCATCTTGTCACCCTTACGGGTCAGTTTACCTTTACTGACCTGAGACTCGGTCAGAGTAGCAACCAATTCAATCGCTTGACGGACAGTAGTAAGATTACTGCCAGTCACAATGTCTTGCACATAATCGGGTAAACCATCGATATACCTCTCTATCGCTTTCTCCAATGGGGTAACCATCGTAGGACACAACAAACTGAGCTCCTCATAACGATCCATGTACACATGGTGTTCTCCCCCATCTTGTTTCAAATCATCGAATTCTCATTCCAAAGCTCGAATCTCGTGACGGGGACAAAACTCTCTCATCATGAGAGCTCGGAGCTCTTCCCATGTTTGTGCCATAGCCACATCGGCACCCCTATCACGCATCACACCGTTCCGCCATGTAAGTGCACGCTTCTCGAACACACTGGATGCAAACTCAACCTTAAGCTCATTCGGACATTGCACATGTCTGAATGTGCTCTCCAAACTTTCGAACCATTGCAGGAGCACGGTTGCTCCTTGAGACCCAGAAAACTTCAACGGTTTAGCCGAATTGAAATTCTTGAAACTACACTGAGCATTATTGTTATTATTGTTGTTGTATAATTGATGGATCTGGGTTACTATGTTCGGAAGCACAGCAGCCATTTGCTGAGAGACAAGGGCTGCGACTTCTTCGTTGGTTAGAGGTTGTGCATCACGTCAAGGAGGCATTGTCTAAAAAGAACAAGGAAACATGAGAAACGAGTGAGGTTGACAATTGGAAGAAACAAAAGAGGTATTGAAAACATCGACAAAACACAAGGAAGGCGATCATTCGTTTGTTACCTCGAACAAACAAACGACACGCAGTGACCAATCAAAGTAAATGAGTTAATATAATGTATCATTGAAGACATGCTCGCCTATAAGTGAACACTCACCCCAAGAGTTCCCAGGTAAGAGTGACTGGTCTGAATAAGGTTTACAAACCCTATTCATTAAGTCCATGAAGATGGCTGGGGCATTCGTCAAACCAAATAAATGAGAATATCGTCGATGAACACAATGATGAACTTGTCTAAATAAGGTTTACAAACCCTATTCATTAAGTCCATGAAGATGGCTGGGGCATTCGTCAAACCAAAAGGCATGACAGTGAACTCCTAATGCCCATATCTCGTGCGGAAAGCAGTTTTGGGAATATCTTCTTCGAGGACACGAAGTTGATGATACCCAGAAGGCAGATCGATCTTGGAAAACAGGTAGCACCTTGCAGCTGATCAAAGAGATCATCGATTCGAGGTAGGGTATATCGATTCTTGATGGTAAGCTTGTTAAGCTCACGATAATCGATACACATTCGAAAAGACCCGTCTTTCTTTTTCACAAACAGGACAGGAGCACCCCAGGGCGAAAAGCTCAGACGGATGAATCCTTTATCAGATAACTCTTGAAGTTGTTTTGATAATTCTTGCATCTCTGATGGTGCAAGACGATAAGGTGCTTTCGCAATCGAGTTAGCATTGGGTACAAGATCAATATGAAACTCGACTTGACGAACTGGAGGCAAACCAGGCAGTTCATCGGGAAATACCTCTGGATATTCTCGAACAATCGGAATATCCTGAATACTCTTGCTCTCGCCTCTCTCCTCGGTGACATGTGCCCGAAAAGCAACATATCATTTTCGTAAATAACTTTGAGCTTTCGTACACGACATGAGTTTCAAACCAACCGAAGGTTTCTCGCCACGAACTTCTAGGTCATCACCAGACGAAAGAGGAATTCGAACGATCTTGTCGAAACAAACCACTACAGCATGATGTTTGGTTAACCAATCCATCCCCACGATAATGTCGAAACTCCCAAGTGCATCGGCATGAGGTCAATAGGAAAAAAGATGGTTATCAAGGTTCAATTGACAACCACGAATAACAGAATCGAGTACGAGTGGTTTACCAGTAGCAACTTCCACATATAAGGGTTTCCTCAGTTTAGTTCTAGGTATCGCAAGTAAAGGCTCAAAAGATAACGAAACAAACCTCCTATCGGCACCAGAATCGAAAAGAACAGATGCAAGTTGATTGTTAACAAGGAACGTACCGTTAACAACCTCGTTGGCATTCAGATTGAATGCTCGTCCATGAGCGAGATTTATATTCGCGTTTGCGTTGGCATTCACGTTCTGATTTGCATTCGCATTCACCAACCTCGGGCAGTTGTTGCGGAAATGACCCATTTCACCGCAGTTGTAACACGAACCAGGTAGGAATCTCGCAGCATTCCCCTGAGCTTGTGCTGGAACCTGAGCAGCTTGATTCTGAACCAAACGACAAATGTTGGCCAGATGCCCAAGTTTACCACACGTAGTGCACTACTTACAGGCCTGTTGGGCAACATGATGACCGTTGCATCGAGCATAGTGAGGTGCGGTACCAGCATATTGCTTCTTCATGGGAGGTAAGGCTGGTGGGTTCTGAGCATTCTGTGCAGTGACTGCAAAGTTCTGGGATGCCTTGCGCTTCCTCGACTTCTTAGAAGACTCACCCTTCTTCTTTCCGTTACCCTTTTCTTGTGCAGAATCAGTTGACTTCATCTTGTCACCCTTACGGGTCAGTTTACCTTTTCTGACCTGAGACTCGGTCAGAGTAGCAACCAATTCAATCGCTTGACGGACAGTAGTAAGATTACTGCCAGTCACAATGTCTTGCACATAATCGGGTAAACCATCGATATACCTCTCTATCGCTTTCTCCAATGGGGTAACCATCGTAGGACACAACAAACTGAGCTCCTCATAACGATCCATGTACACACGGTGTTCTCCCCCATCTTGTTTCAAATCATCAAATTCTCGTTCCAAAGCTCAAATCTCGTGACGGGGACAAAACTCTCTCATCATGAGAGCTCGGAGCTCTTCCCATGTTTGTGTCATAGCCACATCGGCACCCCTATCACGCATCACACCGTTCCACCATGTAAGTGCACGCTTCTCGAACACACTGGATGCAAACTCAACCTTAAGCTCATTCGGACATTGCACATATCTGAATGTGCTCTCCAAACTTTCGAACCATTGCAAGAGCTCGGTTGCTCCTTGAGACCCAGAAAACTTCAACGGTTTAGCCGAATTGAAATTCTTGAAACTACACTGAGCATTATTGTTATTATTGTTGTTGTATAATTGATGGATCTGGGTTACTATGTTCGGAAGCACAGCAGCCATTTGCTGAGAGACAAGGGCTGCGACTTCTTCGTTGGTTAGAGGTTGTGCATCACGTCAAGGAGGCATTGTCTAAAAAGAACAAGGAAACATGAGAAACGAGTGAGGTTGACAATTGGAAGAAACAAAAGAGGTATTGAAAACATCGACAAAACACAAGGAAGGCGATCATTCGTTTATTACCTCAAACAAACAAACGACACGCAGTGACCAATCAAAGTAAATGGGTCAATATAATGTATCATTGAAAACATGCTCGCCTATAAGTGAACACTCACCCCAAGAGTTCCCAGGTAAGAGTGACTAGTCTGATACTACGGATTTGTACGAACACTCTAGCCTTAGACAGAAAACTCAGGGTACAGGCATTCACCCTTCCAGTTTGCACGTGTTCACATTATAAGACCCAAACTTTGACGAGATTTTGAAGACTGAGATGGTTCAAAACCTTATAATCAATCATCCAAGAATAGATGATTAATTTTCGAAGCGGATTTGTTATTGTGTTCTCGTTGTGGTTATCACCTAAGGATAGGTGACAGTATTGTTTTAGTATCTAAACGCAAGAGGATTCGCGTTAGGGTCCTAGAAAGTTATAGTCTAGGTCAAAGCATTACTAATAACCTAATTCCCTATAACCATTGGCTCTGATACCAACTCTTCTGTCACACCCCGACCGCGTCAAAACAACGAAACCGCGGCGGAAACGTCGGGGAGTGGAGTGGCAGAATTATTGTTTCATAACGATGGATACAAAAGTTTCGTTTTATTGATTCATTTGATAATTTTCATTGTCTTAAAACCAAAAAAACAAGTTATACATCGTCTATCATTGTTATTATGTCACTAAGGCCTCGTCCAGATCCTATGTGAACATGCATCCTATCAATCAAGATCATGCAACACCGCCTGAAACATTTGTAAAACCAAAGTCAGCAAAGAAATTGCTAGCGAGCACATAGGTTTTATGAGAGTATCGGATTCATGGCTCATTTATATGTTGCAGTAACTTGTTAGACTACAAGAGTCAAAAGTTACAAACTTCGTTTTGAAAAGTGTATTGCAACATAATTAACCAACTCAACTCAAATCAAGTTGATTATAGTTTATAAAATCTCACAGCCATGATTCTTAACCCAAAGCATTTGTTTAAGTAAACCAAATTGTAAATTGTTCTCGTTACAAAAATCGTATGGTTTATATCCTTTAGAAAACATCGTTATGTGACATCGTTTCAAAATCGTTTATCCAAGTGAACTAAATAATGCCACGGAATATAATATGATAAAAGCACTTATATATAAGATGTACCAGCGGCGTATCTACCATGCTTTTATCATGTTATACCCATCCCATTATCTAATCACAACCCAAAACCAATCGTATGTTCAAATCGTTTAACTTGTTCAAATCGTTTCAAATCGTTTAACTCGTCCCAAAATCGTTTTCATTTTAATTGTGAAACTACTTTTGGTCGTCTCGTTAACAACATCCAAACCTTCGCAATGTGACAACCCGCACTAAACCAGGTATCCGTACAACTTAATTACTGATTAATTACTGCTTAATTACTGTGCTTGTTTGAACTAGCTGATGAACTGCTACTTGAAATACTGATACATGAACTTACTTGCATCATACTTGCTTGCTGTCACTACAATATTTATATGCTGAACCTTAGTGACAAACATGATGCACAAAAAGCACAGTAGCACAATACACGGATAACCTATTGAACATGCTGATAAAGCCAGCATCAGGCAAACACTGCCTCCAAGGCCTATAAGAGCCTGAGATATCTGACTACACTGGTAGTGAGTGTAGGGTTATAAGGGTTGTGAAACTGCGTCTCTAGGAATAAGATACACTGTTTGGATGTGCCAAAAACGTACTTTAAGCACAAAACACAGCACTTTAATAAATAATCCAGCTTCTAGCTGACTAGTAAAGTGCCAAAACATGGGGAAAATACTACTAGACACTTTCTAAAGTGTCGGGAAAACAAATTGTGCCACTAAAATAATATAACGACACTTTAAAGCTTTTGTAACGCTTTAACGGATTACTATCCAACCGAACAACCGGACTTTACCCGGAACATGAAAATATTGTTATTTTCACTATTTATATTTTTCTGAGCCAGTTAGGGTCCCTGATTACCCTAACACCCGTCATAACACGCTATTTATCACTAACGGGGTTAAACACTTAACTAATCTATTTAACTTAACCTTTACACCAACTAATCTAGTTGTGATCGAACTAACCCCCCCCCCCCCCCTCTCATAACCGGCCCCAAACTATGGGGAACACCATGGTACAAATTTTGATTATTTAAATCCCTTTGGTCTAATATCTAGCTAACATAAAAACCAATGGTTAATCACCTCTTAATTGCCTATAAGATCTTGGTATTACACTCATGTTCATTATCACTAATCACCACTCACCAAAACTCTCTCTTGCTCTCCCTTCACTCTCGGCCGAACACCCCAGCCCCCATACACCCATTTTCGGTTCTTGTTCAAGCCAATCCAAGGTGATACAAACATCAAGGGTCTCACATTAGGAGTCTTGGTGCACTCGGAACACGAAGGACCTCTTTCGTTAGCTTTTATCCACGCGTTTTTCATCAAGAATCTTCCCTAGCCTTGAGCTAGAGGTATAACACTTAAAACCTGTTTTTAAACTTATCTAAAGTGGTTAAAAGGGTTCGTGTCGGTTAAATATCGTTAACATACAACTTGGTGCTTAAAAGTCTAGTAAAAACTCTAAAAATGGTGGTTAATAACATATGTGTTGTGTAAAAGTTGTAGTACTTGAAATATGTGATTATCTAGACCCGATCTATGATGTGGTAGCTCGGATCATCATTTAACCCGGTTTGGTAAGATCGTTGATCTTAACATAAGCTAGTTTTGGATGGTACAAGGGTTAAAAGGTGAAACTCTACCACACAAGAGACATGAACTTGTGTAAAAATGTTTATTTGTGTAAAAGTGATTTAACTTGTACATTGGTGTTTAAAACTAGCGGATCTACGTATCTGCAAGTGGTATTTTCAAAGAACCACACATCAAAGAAATCATGGATTTTAAAGAATGGATCTTACACAAACAAACATGATATTTTATAAACCACAAGTGTGTAAACACTTGTGAAATGAAAAGATCCGACAAAGAACTAGTTTTGTCACTTGTTACTAGAAGTTGTAAAGACGGATTTCTCTAAACACGAGGTTTTTACAAGATTAAAGTTACTTTATATAAAGATCTACAAAATATAATGGGATTTACACTATAATTGCGGAAAAACTACAAGTTCATGCGATTATGCGATTACATACTTGTCGACTAGTTTGATGTGTCGGAAATTGTTTGATTGAATAAAGAAGTTGTTGAATTGATTTTGTAAAAGAAAATGATACGCTTGAAAGCGTGGCCACCTCCAGTTACAGAGGAAACTCTGGCGAAATTTTTCTAAAAACCTAACACTTAGAACTATTTACGCTACAAGTGTTAGAATTATTTTTGACATATTTTCGAAATATAAATTTCGCCATGACTTTATTTACTAATATTCGGAGGTGGGATTTTCACAAAATTTAACGTGATAAATATATATTGTCACAACACTGTTTATGATTATTTTGTGAAAATACATAAATATTATTTTTAGAGTAAAAATAATATTTACAAATGTTAACGATCCCAAAATAATATGAACGCTTTCACATGAATATATAAGTTACACCGGTAATTATATTACCACTCGATTATTAAAATGTAACTTACGCACATGTATTGTATCCCCCACCCTTGGGAAGGAAAATAACTACCAAGTATATACAGAACGTAAACACGAAATAGTTGTCTAACTATTTCCCAAAAACTTAAACTATAAAGCTAAGGCACGGCCGTCCGTCTAATAGAATTAGCACTTGTAGGTCGTCGCACAGCTTTCTGATTTGGAGTACTTGGTAGAGACGCATTCACTGTGAGTTCATGTCCCCCTTTTCTCTAACTGTTTTCAGTTTTCTTAACTGCGGGGGTGAAATACATGTTACTTTGTTTACAAGTACTATTATACACGGTATGTTAACGTAAGGAGGTTTACTACTTAGATCATGTGAATGGGTAGTCAGAACACCGAGGGACTTAAGCGGTAGATCTATCTGGGTGTAGCGAGCCCAACTCTAGGCCCAACAGAACGGACCTCTGTGAGGACCAACAGAACGGACCTTGAGTGACTTGGTTGCCCGACGCAAAAATCGGCTAGGTTTGAATCTTTCTACTTGCATTTCACACATGCTAATGGCCTTGAAAACCATTGGTGATCTCTTTTCCTTACACTGCTACATACCAGGGAACTTTTATACTTACAAGTGTTTTACTTACTCACTTGCACATGAACTCGCTCAACATTATTGTTGATTTTTCAACTTACATGTATTTCAGGAAATTAACAAGATCTGGCACGGTATGGCATGTTTTCCGCTGCACTAGTTTCCAAGATCATCCGGGGTTTAGGGGATGTGTCTCTTTCCTGGACAAGACACAGTCCTTAAACCATGTTTATGTTATGTTTCGAGTTTGTAATGTTTGTTGAACAAGGTTATGTTTGCTAGGGTACGTTCCCGTTGAAACAATGGTACTGTATTTTGTTTTCAAAACTTAATGGATGATCTTGCATGTTTTTAACTCATATAGCTTTGTTATGATTAAGCTATGGTATTAAGAAGTCACACCAAATTAACCACGCTTCCGCAAAGCCAGGGTGTGACAGCTTGGTATCAGAGCTCTGATCATAGCGAACTAGGATTCTTTCTCGAGTCTAGACTATGATCACTAGGGCTCTCACGAAAACATTTTACTGCATACCACTTAAGTCCAGATCCAAAACTTTTTACAAACAAATGTTGAGCACATTTTATCAATTATAGGCTCAGCCTGGAGGGTTGTGGCTCGGTCTGGAGGATCGAGGTGACCGAAGTAGTTGAGCACGTTGGTTTATTATAGGCTCGATCTAAGAGGTCGAGGTGGAGGATAGAGCAGTCTTCGAGACTGGGAGAGATTGGCTGGTGAGACTAGGAGAATGATTTGAATGCTTACTTGGTGACTATGTGATTAACTGATTATATGATTGATTATTATACATATATGTGTTTGTGTTACAAACGTTATGCTTTCATCAAGTACTAGAAAGATGGACACTACGAATCCCATGGCCATAGTATCAGACGACATAGTTTCGTCGAAGCACGAGGCGTACATTTCAGGTACTACCGGCACAGACAATGACGACTTTCAATCCTTTTGCGCTGCCTGAAGTCGTAGCAGAGCCTACTGATGGCTATCTTGTTGGGAGTTTGCCACTCGCGGTGATCCCTGCTCCTGTGCCCGTACCACTCATCCTGTTGAGGATATGCCCCCCCTCCCGACGTGGCCTCTGACGACGATAACGATCTACTGGAGGAGGACCCATTCGAGGGCAGGGCCCCATTGCTGCTGGTATTAGACTGCTGCATGCGGACGCTTCTACAGGGGAAACTCATGCCCATTCCCCTATCCCAGACTCATTTGAGTTTCTGACATCCGCATCTTTGCATACACAGGGAGTGCAGCACTACTCACACGACGCCGACCTTGATATGGCGTCATCAGCTGCACCAGTTCCCGCACACAGCTTTGAGTTTGATCACGATATTGAGGTTGATCCTGTTTTTCCACCTGGTTTTGATCCAGGCCATGACCATGAGTTCATACACTTAGACCAGCCCTTGGAGGATCCTGTAGCCCCTGTCGACCCTATGTTGGTCGACCCAGCTGATCTTGATATGGAGTTTTTGATCCGGAGCCGGCCGTGGCCCCTGAGCCAGGCGCTGCTCCTGACCCCGCATTAGAGCATGACCCTGTTCATGCCGATGCACCTGCTGTTGCTCCTTGATTGATCATCTGCTTGGATGAGAGAAAATTTGGGGTAACTGTGCAAGACAATTTATTATTACGGGGGCCCACGTAATAACGATTTGTAGTGCACAGGAATCCTGGTGGACTCTGCGGGTCAAGCTAATGATAACCGATGCAGCAGGAAATAACTTAAACACGAATGACCAAGGCGATGTAGCCTCGAGTTCATTCTATTACGAGCAACAAGCCAAATTGGCAAGCCTATGTGAAGGCTCAGAAATTTACTTCCCCACTCATACAGTGAGTATATTTGCGTGTGAAATTGGGTGATTACATGATGGCTTATGTTGCTTTATACACCTCATAGACAATTGAAACGTTGTCTAGCCCGCTTCACACCACTTCGACAAAAGGGAATGTCACCCAGACGTGACACAAACACCAGTACGTTGCCAAGGACAGAAGCCGAGCTGCAAGAACGCATCTCACAGATAAATGCACGACATGAAGCCCTCCACTCTAAGTACAACGATGGCATTACTGGAAATAACCCTCCAACTGGCTGCACCGATAAATAGTTCCTGAACTGCAAGCCTTTAAACTTTGACGAAACAGGAGGCACCGTTGCATTTGTTCGTTGGTCCGAAGAGACCGACTCCATTCTAAGAACGAGTAACTATTCGCCCCAACAGAGTGTTACCTATATCTCGGGGATATTTCTAGATGGCACACTCTCTTAATGGAACCTCCAGGTTCAAACCCTTGGCACAGACGCTACTTATGCACTGAGCTGGGACGAGCTCAAGGAAACGATTGAGAAGAAACGTTGTTTTAGGACTGAAATTCAGAAACTTGACGTGGAGTCCTGGAATTTGAGAATGGACGAACCAGAGACTCCTGAACATGTCCAGCGATCGCACGACTTGTCTAGGGTCGTCCCCTACTAAATCATTGATGTAGTATGATATAGTGGTGTACTTGTAAGCTTTACATTGTGGTCTCGAATTGTGGCAATACAATCGCAGTATTCTCATCACATGCGATGTTCAATCTATTGTTTATGTCCTATAACATAAGAGGTTATGTGATTGATTTGTTGATAGCATGAGATGTTATGTGTTGGTATTGTTGAATGCATACGTACACTTCACTTGCTATGACCTAACCTATGTGAAATATCTTTTAGAAGATGCCGCCAAGTCGCGAGATGCGCATGCCCACCTCAGAGACGGAACTTCAAGAGATAATTGCTGCAGCTATAGCACAGCACGAGGCCCTACGCTCCGAACCTATCAGAGGTACCTCAGAAAATAACGGTTGTTCCTACTGGCACTTCCTCAACTACAAGCCTCCGAAGTTCGACGGCACTGGGGGTGCCATAACTTTAGTAAAATGGATTGAAAGTATGGAATCCATCTTTCGAATGAGTGGCTGTACGCCAGAACAACAAGTCCCATACGTTTCTGAGTTGTTTCAAGATGGAGCTCGATTATGGTGGAATCTTCAGGTTCGAATAATGGGCCTAACTACAGCATACGCGTTAACTTGGGACGAACTGAAAGGAATGATGCATAAGAAGTATTTCCCTCAAACGGAAACCCAGAAGTGGGAAGATGAGTTTCAGAGCCTGATGATGGAAGGTCCGAAGGTGTTGGAGTACGTGCAAAGACTTCATGATTTTTCACGAGTTGTTCCGTACCTGGTGAAACCAGAATTAAAGAAACTTGAACAATACATTTGGGAACTGGCACCTCAAGTCTTGAGCTTGATGACAGCATCTACGCCGCCAACAACTATTGCTGCAAGTAAGATGGGTTTGGCACTCGTTACGGAAGCAATTAGACTAGAAAAACTTGCAAACCCGGACAAGGAAACTCAGGTAGAGTCGTCCGGAAAGAACAAAAGGAAGCTCACCGAGGATACCCGAACGAATAATGATGAACAGAGATCTATTCGAGGTTGCTTTGACTGCGGGGACAAAGGGCATTTCAAGAAAGATTGCCCTAACAACAAACAGGCCAATTATAAGATTTACTTAGAAACTAAACCAAGATGTGCTGGGTGCAAGTATCACCATGATTGTGGATGTCAGAAGCCTAGGAACGGGAGGAAAGGACACGACAAAGGAGGTTGTGGGATGAAGAGTCCCATACAAGGAGAAAACAGTAACAACGCTCTAGGTGGAAATGGGAAAGGAAATGGCCGAATGCTAGGATGCTTCCATTGTAGGGACGTTGGACATTTTAAGAGGGAATGTCTGAAGTTGAAACAAGACCGTGAAAGAAGATCCAACATCGGAGCTTGTGAGGCATGCCAGGATCCAGGTGTGGTTTCTGGTACGTTCTCTAACAACCAAAACTTTTGCATCTATTTTGTTTGATGCTGGTGCCGATTATAGCCTCGTGTCATTAGAAAGTAAGAATATACTTGGTGTAACCGCTAGTAAGTTAGATATTCCCTACTCAATCGAATTGGCTAATGGGAAGTTAGTAGAAGCCAATGAAGTTATCAGAGGCTGTGTGATCGAATTAGGAGAGCACGAGTTTGCTTTGGACCTACTACCAGTCCAGTTGGGAAGTTTCGACGTGGTAGTGGGAATGGATTGGTTATCGGGCAACAAAGCTGAGATAGTTTGTCACGAAAAGGTTGTTCGTAACCCAACCGATGATGGTGAGACCCTTGTTGTTCACGGAGAGAAGCGTGACACGCCGCTAAGGATTATCAGCTGCCTGAAAGCGCGAAGGTGTTTGCAGAAGGGATGTGTTGCCTTCCTGGCACACATCGTGGATAAGGAGGCTGCTGAGCCAAGAATCGAAGACATCCCTGTCGTAAGGGAGTACCCAGAAGCCTTCCCAGAAGACTTGCCTGGATTACCGCCTCTGAGGCAAATAGAGTTTCACGTCGATTTAATTCCAGGCACGGCACCCGTGGTCGATGCATCATAACGACTTACATTTTCGGGGATGCAAGGATTGACAGAGAAGTGTTGGCAATGGATGGAGAAGGAAGATAACAGACCAAAAGAAAATTCCCTTTTGGGGTAATCCCATTTTTACCCATCAAAAGGAAGGATGATGATTTTCAAATAAACATCAACTACAGAGAACTGAACAAGCTGACGATTAAGAATAGATACCCCCTGCCAAGAATCGAAGATCTGTTTGACCAGCTGCAAGGCTCAAGCTTTTATTCTAAGATCGACCTACGATCTGGATACCATCAATTAAGGATACAGGAGGAAAGTATCCCGAAGACAGCCTTCAGAACTCGTTATGGGCACTACGAGTTCCTTGTTATGCCGTTTGGTTTGACAAACGCACCTGCAGTGTTCATGGATCTGATGAATACAGTTTGCAAACCATACTTGGATAAGTTCGTGATTGTGTTCATCGACGACATATTAATTTATTCAAAGACGAAGGCCGAACATGAGCAACACTTAAGAGCTATTTTGGAGCTACTAAGGAAAGAACAGCTGTATGCCAAGTTCTCCAAGTGCGAATTTTGGCTACGTGAAGTCCAGTTTCTTGGACATGTGGTTAATGGAAATGGAATCCATGTTGATCCCACAAAGATCGAAGCGATCAAGGATTGGGAAACGCCAAAGACGCCAACCGAGATTCGGCAATTCTTGGGTTTGGCTGGCTATTATCGAAGGTTTATTGAGGATTTTTTTCAAAAATCGCTCAACCTTTGACGCTCCTCACCCAGAAAGATAAGAAGTTTGATTGGGGAATCAAACAGGGTGAAGTGTTTCAGATATTGAAAGATAAGCTCTGCAATGCGCCAATCTTAGCTCTACCAGAAGGTACTGATGATTTTGTGGTATACTGCGACGCATCACGTCAAGGATTGGGTTGTGTGTTGATGCAACGCCAAAAGGTTATTGCTTACGCATCGCGTCAGTTGAAAGTGCACGAAAAGAACTATACCACACACGATTTGGAGCTCGGCGCAGTGGTATTTGCACTAAAGATCTGGAGACACTACCTTTATGGTACGAAGTGTACAATCTTCACAGATCACAAGAGCCTACAGCATATATTTAACCAGAAGGAGTTGAATATGAGGCAAAGACGATGGGTTGAGTTGCTGAACGATTACGACTGCGAGATAAAGTATCATCCGGGGAAGGCGAATGTGGTCGCCGATGCCCTAAGTCTAAAGGAAAGGATCAAGCCCATAAGGGTTAGGGCTCTAGAAATGATTATCCGAACCGATCTTTCCCTGCGCATTCGTGCTGCACAGAAAGAAGCCCTTAAGGAAGGAAACCGGGAAGAAGAATATCTCCGCGGGATGGAGAAGCTTTTGGTACCAAACGAGGAAGGAACGTTATGTTTTGAGAAAAGGATTTGGGTTCCTCTGTTTGGTGATTTGAGGAAGGTTATTTTTGATGAAGCTCACAAATCACGGTACTCTATCCACCCGGGAGCGGATAAGATGTACCAAGACCTCAAAAATTATTATTGGTGGCCTAGGATGAAAGGCGACGTTGCTGTTTACGTGAGCAAATGTTTAACGTGCGCTAAGGTCAAGGCGGAATACCAGAAGCCTTCAGGGCTACTACAACAACCAGAGATTCCCAAGTGGAAATGGGAACAAATCTCAATGGATTTTGTTACGAAATTACCAAGAACGCCAAGAGGCCATGATATGATTTGGGTAATAGTTGACCGCCTAACAAAGTCCGCACACTTTCTGCCAATCAAAGAGAAAGATAGCACGAGCAAATTGGCTGAAATTTACATGAGAGAGATCGTAGCACGTCATGGAGTACCTCTCTCGATCATCTCTGATAGAGACGGAAGGTTTGTGTCAAGAATATGGCAATCTTTCCAAGAAGCCTTTGGCTCACAATTGAATCTGAGCACTGCGTTTCATCCGCAAACTGACGGCCAGAGCGAGCGAACGATACAGACTTTGGAAGACATGCTGAGGGCATGTGTTATGGATTTGGGCGGTAGCTGGGATAAACATTTACCTTTGGTAGAATTTTCATACAACAACAGCTACCACACCAGTATTGGTGTCGCGCCATTTGAAGCCCTTTACGGACGCAAGTGCCGATCACCACTATGTTGGGCTGACGCAGGTGATAGGCACCTTGCTGGTCCCGAAATCGTCCAAGAGACGACAGACAAGATTGCGCAAATCCTTAAACGCATCGAAGCAGCTCGCCACAGACAAAAGGCCTATGCGGATCCAAACCGGAAACATGTGGATTTCCAAGTTGGAGAAATGGTATTATTGAAAGTTTCACCCTGGAAGGGGGTGGCACGCTTTGGAAAGCGTGGGAAGTTAAATCCGCGCTACATTGGTCCTTTCAGAATTCTGGAAAGAATTGGAACAGTAGCATACAAGTTGGACCTACCTGCTGAACTGAATGGTGTTCACGATACATTTCATGTATCCAACCTAAAGAAAAGTCCAACTCAAGTTGACGTTGCCATTCCCACCGACGAGATTCATATTGACGACACGCTCCACTTCGTTGAAGAACCTGTCGAGGTCATGGATTGGAAAGTTAACAAGACCCGCCGGAACAGTGTCAAGCTCGTCAAAGTTCGTTGGAATGCCAGACATGGTCCTGAATTCACCTGGGAACGTGAGGACCGGATGAAAGAGAAATATCCCCACTTATTTCCTAAGAACTCTGCATCTACAAGCAGAACTTAAATTTCGGGACGAAATTTATTTAACGGGGGGAGAATGTGACAACCCGCACTAAACCAGGTATCCGTACAACTTAATTACTGATTAATTACTGCTTAATTACTGTGCTTGTTTGAACTAGCTGATGAACTGCTACTTGAAATACTGATACATGAACTTACTTGCATCATACTTGCTTGCTGTCACTACAATATTTATATGCTGAACCTTAGTGACAAACATGATGCACAAAAAGCACAGTAGCACAATACACGGATAACCTATTGAACATGCTGATAAAGCCAGCATCAGGCAAACACTGCCTCCAAGGCCTATAAGAGCCTGAGATATCTGACTACACTGGTAGTGAGTGTAGGGTTATAAGGGTTGTGAAACTGCGTCTCTAGGAATAAGATACACTGTTTGGATGTGCCAAAAACGTACTTTAAGCACAAAACACAGCACTTTAATAAATAATCCAGCTTCTAGCTGACTAGTAAAGTGCCAAAACATGGGGAAAATACTACTAGACACTTTCTAAAGTGTCGGGAAAACAAATTGTGCCACTAAAATAATATAACGACACTTTAAAGCTTTTGTAACGCTTTAACGGATTACTATCCAACCGAACAACCGGACTTTACCCGGAACATGAAAATATTGTTATTTTCACTATTTATATTTTTCTGAGCCAGTTAGGGTCCCTGATTACCCTAACACCCGTCATAACACGCTATTTATCACTAACGGGGTTAAACACTTAACTAATCTATTTAACTTAACCTTTACACCAACTAATCTAGTTGTGATCGAACTAACCCCCCCCCCCCCTCTCATAACCGGCCCCAAACTATGGGGAACACCATGGTACAAATTTTGATTATTTAAATCCCTTTGGTCTAATATCTAGCTAACATAAAAACCAATGGTTAATCACCTCTTAATTGCCTATAAGATCTTGGTATTACACTCATGTTCATTATCACTAATCACCACTCACCAAAACTCTCTCTTGCTCTCCCTTCACTCTCGGCCGAACACCCCAGCCCCCATACACCCATTTTCGGTTCTTGTTCAAGCCAATCCAAGGTGATACAAACATCAAGGGTCTCACATTAGGAGTCTTGGTGCACTCGGAACACGAAGGATGTGACAACTGCCACTTTCGGGTAAATTACTTACATTTAAAACAATGATTTACATTATACAAGTATGTGTTTTGAATATTCGGACTGCATGATTACATGATATACATCTTAGAAAACTCATGGAATATTCAATTATGATGCACATGATTCATTTCATTGGGTACATTTGAAATAGTGCAAACAATTCACCGAAACAACTAGAGTAGTGCCTAGTGAACTAGAGTGCTGACGAAAACTCCGGATCTGCAGAAAACATCTAAAATGACATCTTTAGGACTCGGATGAGAGTCCAATATCAATTATATATTAAACCCTATGTGGGAATACAAGAGTTTGGTTAATATTTTATCGATGTCCGGTAGCACTAAAAATTGTCCGAAATGCGCTAAAAGTGACCATTTCATGAATTTTCCGCAAAATTCAGCAATTGTATATTATTACAAGATGCAAAAATTGATATTTAGGCACCAATTTCATATAAGAATACTTATGGAATATCAATTATACGCATAAATGGAATCTTTCCTACAACTTCCATAAGCGTACCTTTCGACTATCTACTTGCGAAACGAGCGCTATACATCGAGCCGAACTATATTTTGGTACATGTAGCGAACTAGTGATCATTATTTTTGGTCTAGTAAAGCTAGTTTATGGTCATTTCAAGTCACGAAACATCTCGGAAAATTGTAAACAATAAACACCTTAACACTTACATCTTTCTAATTCATTTTAAGACCTTAAAAATGTCTAACACTTTTCACCATGCAAGACCCCCCCCCCCCCCATGTTGAGGCCGTGAACAAGGGGTCCCACACCCCTTGTTTATGTTGCATAATATCTAGATATTATGTTAATGAGCAAGTGGACTAGAATGGTGATTATTACAAGACTTCTTCACTAAGTTACTACACACTTTACACATTATCTTACACACACATAAGAAAAGCTCTCATCATCTTCATCATATTACCAAGAACACCATAGAAAAATCACTTCACTTCTTCATTTTTTTCTTATGAACAACATGGATTTTCATGGAACTTAAGAAGATCTAAAGCTCTTGGAAGTGAAAGGAAGGATTTTTATTCATACAAAAGTGTTCTAACATCAAGATCATCATCTTCTTAGTTCTTCATAATCTCTAAGATCATCCCTAGCCTAGTGCTAGAAGTAAGCTTCTATATTTTTTTTTTATACATATTATGTTTATGATTGTTATTATAACTAATAATAACTATATAATCATACATAATAAACAAGAAAAATACAATGAAGCAAAGATAAAAATCATGATATAATTATGTTTGTTTATATTGTGATCTTAGACTTATTATATGCATATTAGATCTTGTTATGATGATTATGCTACAAATAAAGTGTTAGAAGATGTTGAAAGATATGATCTAAAAATTTTACATGTTTATGTTAAAGGGTTTTAACATAAAGGATTAAAGGGATGATCATATCTAGTGATCTTGTGAAAGTATTTAGGGTTGTTATTTAAAAACAAGACTTTCACAAGATTATAAAAACTAACATACAACTAAAGATTTTTATAAAAGTTGTTAAAACTAGAAATAAACTTGGTTTTTGAACTAGTTAACATATGAAAGGATCATGTTTAAAACCCTACATGATTTGGATATCATCTTGATAATTTCATGTTATAAAAGTTTCATAATGTTTAGTTAAGAAGATTGAATAAATTGTTGGTGATTTGATGAAGAAAAGGATATGTTTATAAAACATGGTTAGAATAAAATACAAAGGTTATATGGCCAATTTTTATAAAAACTTTATTTTATAAAGTAACAACATTTTTGGTTGTATTTAGACAAGAGAAATATATATATTTTTTTTTAGAAAAATATATATTTGGTGATCTAACAACTTATGTGCTATGTGATTATTTGATGGTATTAGTTATATATACCAAAGATAGGAACTTTATTACAATGGTAATAATGAACACCTGATACATAATAATCAAAGTCTTATAAAACTTCACATATTTCGCCTTAAAACGAGTTACGGACGATTCGAATAATCGGACACCATTTATGGTCAAAATGAACGACGGACGACTACATAATTGAATTGCCAATCCGGGGAGTTACTACGACGTTTAGACGATTTATCGACACGAAATATAAGTATCCTATCGATAACAAATTTCGGATGTTTACAAACTTATAAAAACTAGTATGTTTTTATTTACTAACAAGTATACTTAGAAAATTTTTATAAAAAGGTTTTTTATAAAAATAAATGGGCTTATTATACTAGTGGGCTATTTTTATAACAAATGGGCTTATATTACTTAAAGGGCTATTTTACTTAATGGGCTATTCTTCTTAATGGGCTTATCTTCATAATGGGCTTAACATAAACACATGGGCTAAGCCCAATACCAAACATATGGGCCAAGGCCCAATAACATTGAAGCCCAACACTATTGAAGCCCAACACTATTGAAGCCCAACACTATTGAAGCCCAACACTATTCAGGCCCAACACTATTGAGGCCCAACACTATTTGAGGCCCAACACTATTCAGGCCCAACACTATTGAGGCCCAACATTATTTGAGGCCCAACACTATTTGAGGCCCAACACTATTGAGGCCCAACACTATTTAAGGCCCAGCACTATTTAAGCCCAATAACTTGAAAACATGGGCTTGGCCCAATGATACTATTATTGGAAACACAACTATACAAGTGATACATACAAGACACGAGATTCAGCGGACGAGATCCGACTATACAACTCATT
This sequence comes from Helianthus tuberosus, assembly GCA_030545235.1. NCBI lineage: Eukaryota > Viridiplantae > Streptophyta > Magnoliopsida > Asterales > Asteraceae > Helianthus > Helianthus tuberosus. The sequence goes on from JARYGA010006821.1 coordinate 46,054, forward strand.
CATCGAATACACAGTTAATGAACATTTGAACAACTCATACATCGAATGCACAGTTAACGAACATTTGAACAACTCATACATCGAATACACAGTTAACGAACATTTGAACAACTCATACATCGAATACACAGTTAACGAACAGTAAAGACATACAAGTCTTACATATACTCAAGACACAAGACTTGTACTCAAGTTCTTTTCAAAGACCGAAGTGTCTAACAAAAATAAGAACGTTTGTAGGTCGCCACGCTATTCAGGACGACCGCACGTGAGATCTTATTTACATCTATTTTCAGGACGCAATACAGTGAGTTCATGTTCCCCTATTCATTTAAATGTTTTACAACTTTACAACTATCGGGGAAGATACATGTTCAGAGTATGTTAAAGTTAGGTAATGAAACACCATAGATCATGTGCGAATTAGGGCCATACTATAAGCACCATTAATCCAGTTTGGACCAAGGAACAAAGGCTTAGATCTAATGGGTTTTGGCGAGCCCCACTCTTGGTCGTGGACCCATACAGAAGAGTGCGTTTGTGTCCCAGTCGATAGGAATCGACATAAAATCGTCTAGGGTTGGATTGCTTCCTAATTCGTCACACATATTAATGTCCTCGCGAAACATTAATGATCAACGATTTCATTGACGCTTTACATACTACATCATACATACAGATACATTTTATACAATTCACATGTTGTGGATACAGTTTATACATCATACATACAGATACATTTTATACAATTCACATGTTGTGGATACAGTTTATACATCATACATACAGATACATTTTATACAATTCACATGTTGTGGATACGGTTTATACATCATTCATACAGATACAGTTTATACAACTCACATTTTACAGATACAGTTTATACAACTCACATTTTATGGATACAGTTTATACAACTCACATTTTTCAGATACATCTCATACAACTAAACTGCATGAACTCGCTCAACTTTTGTTGATGTTTTCAAACTTAACATGTATTTCAGGAAATTAGTGGACCTGGCAGACATTTCAGTCAAGGAAAACAAGTATCAATACTCCATGCCAACTATTGAAGGGTTTGCCTGTTATATACCGCCTCTTTGCGGTGATATAGTGGTCAAAGTCTTGACATTTTAAGACTTACATTTTGATGTATAAAACGATGACAACTTATTTTCATTTGATGGTTTGTAACCAATACATTCAACTTATGTTGCATTCTTTTGGGAAACACATATGTAATGGCAATGGCAATGGAGTATGTTTTATTCATATAGTTTGTTCATGTACATCGATATTTATGCAATGAAAACCATACAGATCACACCTTGCGTTTCCGCTACAAGCGGGTGTGACAGATTGGTATCAGAGCATCGATTGTAGTGAACCAGGATTCTTTCTCGAGTCTAAGTCTACAATCACTAGGGATCTCTCACGAAAACCTCTTGTTCATGTTGAACATATTATAAATAAAATTGGACAAGTCAAAAGGTTTTCATTGCATAAACATTTTTCAAGGTCCACTACAACAAAAATTCATTTCACATAAATCAAGCGAGGACATTTCCATGGGTGAAGTCTATGAGAAACAGACACAATACATTAATAGACTATGTGCCTACAATACAATACATTATCAGTTTATGCATTATAAACAGTTTACTGGTTCAGCTTATACAAGATAGAAATCCTTGATTGATAGGATTTACATGATTATATATATAGGTGGTTCATATATATGTTGCATGAAATATTTTGCCAAGAACAAAATACCTTCGACTTCAAACTCTATTATTATTCTTTACTCACACGGTGAAAATATCGACCTCATGTCTATTGCGGAACTTATGGCGAACATGATTCCTAAGTGAAATCTTAAACTTAATTCCGTAAAATATGGTTGCTTTCTCGCGAATGCTGAGATGCCTGACCATGATAATGACGACGAGGCGAAGGTGGTAACCTTGGACAACAACTCCATTAGTGGGACGAGATCCATGTGACTCATACTAATCAGGGTGGATATACTCTTGTCCTTACAAGGAAGATGAAGTACTCATCTTGAAGGTGCCCCTTCAATTGTTATTGTTACAGATTCTTTCCATTTCTATTCCATCTAACGCCGTGCTGATTTGTGAGTAATGAAAACGGACGTTGACACGTGATCTATCACGAAGGTCCCTCCTATGTTGAAGTTATATAGACAATAGTGTTCCCCCTCTGACTGATCGGTTGTTTTGTACGAGAGAACGCTAGGGTGACCATGCAAGGCAATTTATTATTACGGAGGCCTACGTAATAACAACTTGTAGTGCATGGAAATTCTGGTGGACTCTGCGGGTCAAGCTAATGATCACTATTCATTCAAAATTCTTAAGTTATTACTTGAGATTCAATTCTTCCTATCTAGTAAAACACGAACTGGGGGTGGTTAGTATAACACCCTACAATACAACACAATACAATACAACACAATACAATACAATACAGGAAGACGACACATATTTGTTCACACCTAACATTCGATCTATATCACGATTCAGTTGAGACTAGTCATTTAAACAAACAAAACGTGTTAGCTACTCATGGAGGATTTTCCTCAACATTCTCGAAATTCTTGAACATGGGTTGGTTCCAGGGTGTCTATGACACTTTATCCTACTTTACCTTACCTTACTTTATCATATTCCACCTTATCATATTTATTGGAAGTGATACAATAAATTCCGTTGTTTGACATTTGTCTTTTTCCAAGGGATGGTATGGCATGCGCCATGCTGCAACTCCCTCATTACATTCTATTCTACATTTTTGGAGATTCTAATAATCTTGCTAGAGCTCGTGAAACTCAAGCACTATTACCATAATTGTCACATGGACAAGTAAGACAAAGGATTTTCTCTATTTAGGACGATCGAGGTCCATAGAGTAGGGAATACATATTATATGGACGAAGACCACTGGTTGGTTTCCCCTCCTCAACGAATTATTTCTCTTTCCATATAGACGTATGACCAATACATGCAAGAGGCATTACACCTTTTGGTTTTGGTTATCCACATTATCATTTATTCAAACATTATGCACAATATGGTCTTGAGGTTTCCATGACCGATTGATTGCATTCTTCATTCTTGGGCACATGATAGACTTTATTTATTCAAATAAATGTCTAGATTCTTTTAATTGTGTGTATTAAAAAGATCATGGCGCCAAAAGAATCAATTGTTTAAGATAAAAGATATGTATTGAAAACTATTGCTTTTACACAAGACATGGTTTATACATGACATTGTTACGCAAGACATTGTTATACATATCATTTGATGTTGGTTTACACAAGACATTTTTGGTGGTTATTTGTAAGGGATGAGACGTGTGTAATATAATAAAAGCATGGTGGATACGCCGCTGGTACTTCCTATATATAAGTGCTTATGTTATATTGCATATCGTGGTGTTATTCAAATCTCTTCGACAAAGACAAGACATGACATTTTTGCACAAGACGCGACATCCTCTACACAAGACATAATATTCTATTTCAAGACATGATATATTTATACACTACATTTTTATTGGTTATTTATTTAACCATACATCATTCTTTTATATCATCTGATTTTCATATCTATTTTCATATGATTTTATAAAAGAACTCGATCATAACTGGAACCAATGTTGATGGTTACACTTGATGCTTTCACGGTCTCTCAAGGGTTGTTCCATACTGGGAAACACCCGAATTCAAACACACTGAGTGATATATTTTAGGTTTAGCCTCGGAGATCCGAAGCATAACCGCATCATCCCTCTCTACCTCAATCACTCAAACAATAACTCTCGCCATGAGAGAAATGAAGGCAACTGCTGCCATAAACGATATTGGTACCAGGATGTATGCTGGTAACTTGTCGAAATCCTAAATGTGAATAAGTGTGTGTGTGGTTAGAACTATGAATACTCCACAAAATCCCAATGAAGTCATGAGTACGTACACTCTACGATCATCATGTATCAATTCTTTTAATACCAACACCGAGCTTAGCCATTGCTTTTAAATGTTAAGCATATACTAGAATTAGAGTCATGTTGGACACACATTACTATATCAAGTTAGCTAATGGGTAATTAGCTGAGACATATCAAATCATTAAGGGCCACCGGTATGTATCCTATCAATCAACATTTCACATCCATATTATTTGATACCATTGCCGATTTTTAGCTTTATCTCAACATTTCACATGCATAGTTTCATGGCTAGTGACCGGATTGTCCTAGCTACAATTAGGGATTGGGTTATCCTACATCTAAACATATGGTTGGGTTATCCAACAACTAAACATATGGATCGGGTTATCCTACATCTAAACATTGGAACTGGATTGTTCTACATCTAAAATTATACAGTGAATTTTTCACTACATAAAATTCAAAATGTACTTGGCCTAGAGTCAAGCAAGCTAGACGTCTCCTCATCCTATAGAATTGGCAAACGGTAAACTAGCTGAGTCAGGAGCAGAAATTTCATATCAATCTCGTACCCATTGAGTTGGGTATTTTAGACGTAGTGGTTGGCATGGATTGGCTATCCAATAATCGAGCCGAAGTCTTCTGTCATGAGAAGATCATTCGCTTACCACTACCGAACGAAGAGACATTTATTATTCATGGAGAGAAGCACGACACACCATTGCGGACTATAAATTGTATGAAGGCTCAAAGTTGCTTACGGAAAGGTTGTATTACCTTTCTAGCACTTGTTGTAGACAAGAAGGCCGTTGGGCCACAGCTAACAAATATTCTTTTGATAAAAATAATTCCCTGAAGTCTTTCCTGAAGACTTGCCAGGACTACCACCATATTGACAAGTCGAGTTTCATATCGACTTGGTACCGGGAGCTGCACCCATAGCCAAATCTCCATGTCGATTAGCACCTTCTGAACCTTGTAGTTGACCGAATAAGGATGTTGTGAGTTCATAACCCCCACTCTTTACCATTATACATCTTTATAAAGGTTTTGGGGGTGGAAAGACATGAAAGTTTCGCAAAACTGCACAACATTTCGATGAATGAAAAATTCATATTTCTAAACCATGTTACAAATAAATTTCCAACTAACTCAAATGGTTTATGAAAGGTTCTAGCCTCTACTCTAAGATAGACTTACGATCGGAGTATCATCAGTTACGAATTCAAGAGGAAAGCATACCGAAAACGGCTTTTAAGACTCGTTACGGTCATTACGAGTTTCTCGTTATGCCTTTTGGTTTAACAAATGCACCAGCGGTCTTCATGGATTTAATGAATCGTGTGTGCAAGCCGTATCTCGACAAATTCGTCATAGTGTTTATTGACGACATATTGATATACTCTCAATCGACTGATGAACATGAGCAACATTTGAGAACCAATTTAGAATTGTTAAAGACAATAAATTCGCCCCAAATCGAAAAACAAGATATAGCCTTACAACTTATTCTTAAGATTGGTGCATAGCATTTTACAATCTTATCATTATCCGACGATACCGATGACTCTGTTGTAGACTGTGATGCTTCGCATCATGGATTGGGTTGCGTACCCATGCAACGTGAAAAAGTTATCGTGTACACGTCACGCCAACTAAAAGTTCACGAGAAAAACTATACCACTCACGAACTAGAGTTAGGCGTGGTGGTATTCGCTTTAAAATTTTGGCGACATTATTTATATGGTACTCAATGCATTATTTTCACGGATCATAAAAGTCTTCAACAAATATTCAACCGAAAAGAATTAAATATACGTCAACGATGTTTGTTGAATTGTTGAAAGACTATGATTGTGAAATAAAGTACTATCCGGGCAAGGCGAACGTTGTAGCTAACGCCTTGAGCCGCAAGGAGCGAGTTAGAACACTGAGAGTTCAAGCATTAGAGAAGATGATTCACAAGCGCTCAAGGAAGAGCATATTCAAGCAGAAACACTTCGAGGCATGAAGAAACAATTAGTGTAAAGAAGATGGAACTTTATACCTTATGAGTAAAAATTGAGTTCTATTCTTTGGCGGCCTTCGAGATGATATTTTGACGAAGCACATAGGCCTAAGTAGTGAAAGAATACTACTGGTGGCCTAACCTCAAAAGTGATATCGCGACTTATATCGGAGAATGCTTGACTTGCGCGAAAGTCAAAGTCGAGTAGCAAAATCCCTCAGACTTGTTACAACAACCCGAGATTCCCGTTTGGTAATGGGAACAAATATCGATGTACTTCATTACGAAGTTACTCAGGACCTCAAGAGGTCACTACATGATATGTGTAATCATCGATAGACTAACAAAGTCCACGCACTTCTTACCGATTTGGTAGAAGGATAATACTGAGAAACTAGCAGAACTCTATCTCAAAGAAATAGTGGCTCGTCATGGAGTGCCTATTTCAATCATTTCAGACCAAGACGGTCGTTTTATTTCTAGAATTTGGAAATCATTTCAACAGGCCTTTGGATCTCATTTGAATCTAAGTACGGCCTTTCATCCACAAACTGACGGCCAGAGCGAACGGACAATCCAAACACTCGAAGATATGCTTCGTGCATGTGTTATAGATTTAGGCGGCAATTGGGATACTCATTTACCTTTAGTTGAGTTTTCCTACAATAACAGCTACAATACTACTATACAAGCTGCACCGTTTGAAGCTCTATGTGGTCGAAAGTGTCGCTCTCCGCTATGTTGGGCGGTAGCGAGCGATAAACAACTAATCGGTCAGGAATTAATCCAAGAGACTACAAATAAAAATCTTTCAGACCCGAGACCGTATCAAGACGGCTCGCGATCGACAAAAATGCTACGCAGATAAAAGACGAAAACCATTATCTTTCGAGGTTGGAGACAAAGTCTTGTTGAAAGTCTCGCCTTGGAAAGGCGTAGCGAGGTTCGGTAAACGTGGAAAGCTTAACCCATGTTACATTGGACCATTTGAAATCATAGAAAAGATTGGCACTGTTGCCTACAAGTTGAAGTTACCAGATGAACTTAACAGTGTGCACGACACTTTTCATGTGTCGAATCTTAAATAGAGTCCAACACAAGCAACCGTTATCATTCTATTCATATTGACGACAAACTCCAATTCACTAAAGAACCTGTTGAAGTCATGGACTGTAAAGTCTAGAAATCGTGGAGGAGTCGTATCAAATTATTAAAATGTACGTTGGAACTCTAGACACGGACCCGAGTATACTTGGGAACGTGAACATTAAATCAAAGCCAAATACTCTCACCTGTTCGAGTAGTCTCCTGTATAGGATGACTCAGCTTGAATTTCGGGACGAAATTCTCAATAACAGGGGGAGAATGTGACAACTGCCACTTTCGGGTAAATTACTTACATTTAAAACAATGATTTACATTATACAAGTATGTGTTTTGAATATTCGGACTGCATGATTACATGATATACATCTTAGAAAACTCATGGAATATTCAATTATGATGCACATGATTCATTTCATTGGGTACATTTGAAATAGTGCAAACAATTCACCGAAACAACTAGAGTAGTGCCTAGTGAACTAGAGTGCTGACGAAAACTCCGGATCTGCAGAAAACATCTAAAATGACATCTTTAGGACTCGGATGAGAGTCCAATATCAATTATATATTAAACCCTATGTGGGAATACAAGAGTTTGGTTAATATTTTATCGATGTCCGGTAGCACTAAAAATTGTCCGAAATGCGCTAAAAGTGACCATTTCATGAATTTTCCGCAAAATTCAGCAATTGTATATTATTACAAGATGCAAAAATTGATATTTAGGCACCAATTTCATATAAGAATACTTATGGAATATCAATTATACGCATAAATGGAATCTTTCCTACAACTTCCATAAGCGTACCTTTCGACTATCTACTTGCGAAACGAGCGCTATACATCGAGCCGAACTATATTTTGGTACATGTAGCGAACTAGTGATCATTATTTTTGGTCTAGTAAAGCTAGTTTATGGTCATTTCAAGTCACGAAACATCTCGGAAAATTGTAAACAATAAACACCTTAACACTTACATCTTTCTAATTCATTTTAAGACCTTAAAAATGTCTAACACTTTTCACCATGCAAGACCCCCCCCCCCCCCCATGTTGAGGCCGTGAACAAGGGGTCCCACACCCCTTGTTTATGTTGCATAATATCTAGATATTATGTTAATGAGCAAGTGGACTAGAATGGTGATTATTACAAGACTTCTTCACTAAGTTACTACACACTTTACACATTATCTTACACACACATAAGAAAAGCTCTCATCATCTTCATCATATTACCAAGAACACCATAGAAAAATCACTTCACTTCTTCATTTTTTTCTTATGAACAACATGGATTTTCATGGAACTTAAGAAGATCTAAAGCTCTTGGAAGTGAAAGGAAGGATTTTTATTCATACAAAAGTGTTCTAACATCAAGATCATCATCTTCTTAGTTCTTAATAATCTCTAAGATCATCCCTAGCCTAGTGCTAGAAGTAAGCTTCTGTATTTTTTTTTATACATATTATGTTTATGATTGTTATTATAACTAATAATAACTATATAATCATACATAATAAACAAGAAAAATACAATGAAGCAAAGATAAAAATCATGATATAATTATGTTTGTTTATATTGTGATCTTAGACTTATTATATGCATATTAGATCTTGTTATGATGATTATGCTACAAATAAAGTGTTAGAAGATGTTGAAAGATATGATCTAAAAATTTTACATGTTTATGTTAAAGGGTTTTAACATAAAGGATTAAAGGGATGATCATATCTAGTGATCTTGTGAAAGTATTTAGGGTTGTTATTTAAAAACAAGACTTTCACAAGATTATAAAAACTAACATACAACTAAAGATTTTTATAAAAGTTGTTAAAACTAGAAATAAACTTGGTTTTTGAACTAGTTAACATATGAAAGGATCATGTTTAAAACCCTACATGATTTGGATATCATCTTGATAATTTCATGTTATAAAAGTTTCATAATGTTTAGTTAAGAAGATTGAATAAATTGTTGGTGATTTGATGAAGAAAAGGATATGTTTATAAAACATGGTTAGAATAAAATACAAAGGTTATATGGCCAATTTTTATAAAAACTTTATTTTATAAAGTAACAACATTTTTGGTTGTATTTAGACAAGAGAAATATATATATATTTTTTTTAGAAAAATATATATTTGGTGATCTAACAACTTATGTGCTATGTGATTATTTGATGGTATTAGTTATATATACCAAAGATAGGAACTTTATTACAATGGTAATAATGAACACCTGATACATAATAATCAAAGTCTTATAAGACTTCACATATTTACGCCTTAAAACGAGTTACGGACGATTCGAATAATCGGACACCATTTATGGTCAAAATGAACGACGGACGACTACATAATTGAATTGCCAATCCGGGGAGTTACTACGACGTTTAGACGATTTATCGACACGAAATATAAGTATCCTATCGATAACAAATTTCGGATGTTTACAAACTTATAAAAACTAGTATGTTTTTATTTACTAACAAGTATACTTAGAAAATTTTTATAAAAAGGTTTTTTATAAAAATAAATGGGCTTATTATACTAGTGGGCTATTTTTATAACAAATGGGCTTATATTACTTAAAGGGCTATTTTACTTAATGGGCTATTCTTCTTAATGGGCTTATCTTCATAATGGGCTTAACATAAACACATGGGCTAAGCCCAATACCAAACATATGGGCCAAGGCCCAATAACATTGAAGCCCAACACTATTGAAGCCCAACACTATTGAAGCCCAACACTATTGAAGCCCAACACTATTCAGGCCCAACACTATTGAGGCCCAACACTATTTGAGGCCCAACACTATTCAGGCCCAACACTATTGAGGCCCAACATTATTTGAGGCCCAACACTATTTGAGGCCCAACACTATTGAGGCCCAACACTATTTAAGGCCCAGCACTATTTAAGCCCAATAACTTGAAAACATGGGCTTGGCCCAATGATACTATTATTGGAAACACAACTATACAAGTGATACATACAAGACACGAGATTCAGCGGACGAGATCCGACTATACAACTCATTCATCGAATACACAGTTAATGAACATTTGAACAACTCATACATCGAATGCACAGTTAACGAACATTTGAACAACTCATACATCGAATACACAGTTAACGAACATTTGAACAACTCATACATCGAATACACAGTTAACGAACATTTGAACAACTCATACATCGAATACACAGTTAACGAACAGTAAAGACATACAAGTCTTACATATACTCAAGACACAAGACTTGTACTCAAGTTCTTTTCAAAGACCGAAGTGTCTAACAAAAATAAGAACGTTTGTAGGTCGCCACGCTATTCAGGACGACCGCACGTGAGATCTTATTTACATCTATTTTCAGGACGCAATACAGTGAGTTCATGTTCCCCTATTCATTTAAATGTTTTACAACTTTACAACTATCGGGGAAGATACATGTTCAGAGTATGTTAAAGTTAGGTAATGAAACACCATAGATCATGTGCGAATTAGGGCCATACTATAAGCACCATTAATCCAGTTTGGACCAAGGAACAAAGGCTTAGATCTAATGGGTTTTGGCGAGCCCCACTCTTGGTCGTGGACCCATACAGAAGAGTGCGTTTGTGTCCCAGTCGATAGGAATCGACATAAAATCGTCTAGGGTTGGATTGCTTCCTAATTCGTCACACATATTAATGTCCTCGCGAAACATTAATGATCAACGATTTCATTGACGCTTTACATACTACATCATACATACAGATACATTTTATACAATTCACATGTTGTGGATACAGTTTATACATCATACATACAGATACATTTTATACAATTCACATGTTGTGGATACAGTTTATACATCATACATACAGATACATTTTATACAATTCACATGTTGTGGATACGGTTTATACATCATTCATACAGATACAGTTTATACAACTCACATTTTACAGATACAGTTTATACAACTCACATTTTATGGATACAGTTTATACAACTCACATTTTTCAGATACATCTCATACAACTAAACTGCATGAACTCGCTCAACTTTTGTTGATGTTTTCAAACTTAACATGTATTTCAGGAAATTAGTGGACCTGGCAGACATTTCAGTCAAGGAAAACAAGTATCAATACTCCATGCCAACTATTGAAGGGTTTGCCTGTTATATACCGCCTCTTTGCGGTGATATAGTGGTCAAAGTATTGACATTTTAAGACTTACATTTTGATGTATAAAACGATGACAACTTATTTTCATTTGATGGTTTGTAACCAATACATTCAACTTATGTTGCATTCTTTTGGGAAACACATATGTAATGGCAATGGCAATGGAGTATGTTTTATTCATATAGTTTGTTCATGTACATCGATATTTATGCAATGAAAACCATACAGATCACACCTTGCATTTCCGCTACAAGCGGGTGTGACAAAGGACCTCTTTCGTTAGCTTTTATCCACGCGTTTTTCATCAAGAATCTTCCCTAGCCTTGAGCTAGAGGTATAACACTTAAAACCTGTTTTTAAACTTATCTAAAGTGGTTAAAAGGGTTCGTGTCGGTTAAATATCGTTAACATACAACTTGGTGCTTAAAAGTCTAGTAAAAACTCTAAAAATGGTGGTTAATAACATATGTGTTGTGTAAAAGTTGTAGTACTTGAAATATGTGATTATCTAGACCCGATCTATGATGTGGTAGCTCGGATCATCATTTAACCCGGTTTGGTAAGATCGTTGATCTTAACATAAGCTAGTTTTGGATGGTACAAGGGTTAAAAGGTGAAACTCTACCACACAAGAGACATGAACTTGTGTAAAAATGTTTATTTGTGTAAAAGTGATTTAACTTGTACATTGGTGTTTAAAACTAGCGGATCTACGTATCTGCAAGTGGTATTTTCAAAGAACCACACATCAAAGAAATCATGGATTTTAAAGAATGGATCTTACACAAACAAACATGATATTTTATAAACCACAAGTGTGTAAACACTTGTGAAATGAAAAGATCCGACAAAGAACTAGTTTTGTCACTTGTTACTAGAAGTTGTAAAGACGGATTTCTCTAAACACGAGGTTTTTACAAGATTAAAGTTACTTTATATAAAGATCTACAAAATATAATGGGATTTACACTATAATTGCGGAAAAACTACAAGTTCATGCGATTATGCGATTACATACTTGTCGACTAGTTTGATGTGTCGGAAATTGTTTGATTGAATAAAGAAGTTGTTGAATTGATTTTGTAAAAGAAAATGATACGCTTGAAAGCGTGGCCACCTCCAGTTACAGAGGAAACTCTGGCGAAATTTTTCTAAAAACCTAACACTTAGAACTATTTACGCTACAAGTGTTAGAATTATTTTTGACATATTTTCGAAATATAAATTTCGCCATGACTTTATTTACTAATATTCGGAGGTGGGATTTTCACAAAATTTAACGTGATAAATATATATTGTCACAACACTGTTTATGATTATTTTGTGAAAATACATAAATATTATTTTTAGAGTAAAAATAATATTTACAAATGTTAACGATCCCAAAATAATATGAACGCTTTCACATGAATATATAAGTTACACCGGTAATTATATTACCACTTGATTATTAAAATGTAACTTACGCACATGTATTGTATCCCCCACCCTTGGGAAGGAAAATAACTACCAAGTATATACAGAACGTAAACACGAAATAGTTGTCTAACTATTTCCCAAAAACTTAAACTATAAAGCTAAGGCACGGCCGTCCGTCTAATAGAATTAGCACTTGTAGGTCGTCGCACAGCTTTCTGATTTGGAGTACTTGGTAGAGACGCATTCACTGTGAGTTCATGTCCCCCCTTTTCTCTAACTGTTTTCAGTTTTCTTAACTGCGGGGGTGAAATACATGTTACTTTGTTTACAAGTACTATTATACACGGTATGTTAACGTAAGGAGGTTTACTACTTAGATCATGTGAATGGGTAGTCAGAACACCGAGGGACTTAAGCGGTAGATCTATCTGGGTGTAGCGAGCCCAACTCTAGGCCCAACAGAACGGACCTCTGTGAGGACCAACAGAACGGACCTTGAGTGACTTGGTTGCCCAACGCAAAAATCGGCTAGGTTTGAATCTTTCTACTTGCATTTCACACATGCTAATGGCCTTGCAAACCATTGGTGATCTCTTTTCCTTACACTGCTACATACCAGGGAACTTTTATACTTACAAGTGTTTTACTTACTCACTTGCACATGAACTCGCTCAACATTATTGTTGATTTTTCAACTTACATGTATTTCAGGAAATTAACAAGATCTGGCACGGTATGGCATGTTTTCCGCTGCACTAGTTTCCAAGGTCATCCGGGGTTTAGGGGATGTGTCTCTTTCCTGGACAAGACACAGTCCTTAAACCATGTTTATGTTATGTTTCGAGTTTGTAATGTTTGTTGAACAAGGTTATGTTTGCTAGGGTACGTTCCCGTTGAAACAATGGTACTGTATTTTGTTTTCAAAACTTAATGGATGATCTTGCATGTTTTTAACTCATATAGCTTTGTTATGATTAAGCTATGGTATTAAGAAGTCACACCAAATTAACCACGCTTCCGCAAAGCCAGGGTGTGACACGCAACTCGTCCATCGTTCAACTCACATTAACAAACCACCAAAGGGTAAGTTAACAATCATAGATTCGGTCGTTACCCACATAACCCCCACACTGGGTGTAGTCTGATAACGGGATTTGTCAAATCCTATGGTACCATAACCTAATACTGGTCGGTTCGGCCAAAATTAATGAATGTTATTCGTTATGTAACTACATCCAACAAGTTCGTTCACATTATCGAAATCGTTATTTGTTTAATATAAACCATATTAATCATTTTTGAAACCATCGTTTAAATATCGAAATCGTTTTAATACATATGAATCACCCCAAAACAATTGAAAACAGTAAAATAGGGGAACTATGTACTCACATAGTTACCTCAAAAACATGTAAAAAGAGGGGATCCATGTACTCACATCGAAGTGCAAAGTATCCTCAATCTAAAGAACTCAACAAGCTCAAGAGAATCAAGGAAATTCAAATAGCACCTAGTAATCGAATCACTAGTAAATAAATCGACACCTAAATCGGAAGATCGGATAGAATGAGGTCTTGTAAACCAAATGAGTATTGGAACTCATGTGATATGGTTTAACAAAACCTACATTCGAAATCGGAACCTAACCTAAGTGCTTTCGGCCCGTTACGACCCATTAAGGTAGCTTACGCTACTTTAACTCGTCGTTTGCGCAAAGCGCGTTCGAGACGTCTAACTAGTCCTTTGATAAGTATTATATTCCTAAACATGTTTAAATATGTTGCATAATCAGTTTAGATGACAAAAGTTGAGTTACATATGCTTAAAATCCAATTATGCATGAAAAGGGCATTTTGGTCATTTTCCTAAGGTATATAAACTACCTATCATACAACTACTTAAACTATGTGACCATAAGGTATAACCTCGGAAGATTATTCCCTATACAACTATGGTCACTAAACATGCTTGGTCAGATCCTAATGATCGACCAAACGGGTCGAGTTCGAAAGTCTAAGCGGTGGTTTAGACCGCTTGACTTACGACTCTACACAAGCACTAAACTAAAAGTGACGAGCTAAACACGTTGGAACATGTTTAACTAAGTTAGAAAACAATTAAAATGATACCCTAGGATAGTTTGGTTGCAAAATACGCATTTTAACCGAAATTATGACTCGTCACTACGCCTAGTCAACGTGGTAATCAGTAGGTATAGTCACAAGGGACTATAACCATCGTGATTACGCTCATGTTGCAAAGTTCAAAAGAACTTTGTGTTGACCAAAGACTGGTCAAAGCAGAAAGTCAAACACTGTTTGACTTTCATGCTCGAAAAGCAATAAAAGCACGAAAGAAGCTTACAAAGGGTCCAAGCTAGGGAGAACTTGATCTATAACACTCAGGTATGAAGCAAAGGCTTCAACTTAGAGCATTAATCAGATCAAGGGTGCAGAAAATGGAATGAGGGCATGGGTATTTATAGTTTTCGGTAAACCATTAAGATCATTTCTTGCTAAAGAGGCATCAATCTTGGCCATATATGTGGGCAAATGGTTTTAGAATACCATGGACATGAAATACTATCAAAATCCAGCAGATGGTATCCCAAAACAAGTGTTGAAAACCCTCAAAACCAGCTCCAAGTCCAGATTCAATGTTTCTGCACTGACAGTTTGTCGTGCCCCGCGTAAGATGAGGCCCTATCTTACGCGGCCTGCCAGAGCCAAGTTTGGCAGAATTGCAAAATTGGTCCCTACACTTGAAAAACTTGTATTTTGATGCATATTTGACACGTTTAAGCCCCGTTAACCTCATTTCAAAGCTCTAAAATGATGTTAAAGTATAGGGAACTGAAAATATGCTCAAAAACATCTCAGATGTCGGTTCATTTGGTCGTACGGTTGCGTTAATCGGGTAATTACGACGGAAATCGTAACGAACGCGTGTACGGTCCAAATTGCGCGAAGAATGGAGTTTTTGCGTTCCAATCACTAAAATAAAATATTTTAATGATTACAAAAATTTTTTGATGTCCGGATATAATCAGAATGTAAGATATGCGCGAAAATGGAAACTTATGCGCTTTTTGACGCTTTTAGTCCCTATTGATCAAATAAGTTTATTTTCGCATACCAAACCCCTCAAAGCCTATTTCTAAGCTATGTAAAGGATATTTAGGGTATGTTTAACTTAGGATCAAGTTCCGGAATGATCGTTACTATACAAATCGGTATAGTTTCGTAGTTTGACACAAATAGTCCCTACGATCGAACAAACTTGATTTCGACACACCAAACCATCCAAAACTTATTTCTAAGGTATGTAAAGGTTATTTGAGGTATGTTAAGCCTATTTCACTATTCCAAAGTGTTTGTCGCATTAAACTGATTACGTTTACGCACTAGTTTGTGTATAACTTTCAAGAAAACGATTTAAAGCTTGAAATCGGAATCGAATCAAATCGTAAAATCATCAAACACAAATACACACATAATAACACCAAGATACATTATTTTATTAATAATTGATATTGTTTTACATTGTATATCGATTACATACCACAATTGTCATATATAAGCTCTTCCTTCATTCTCTTCAATTTCAAAACCCTTTCATGTACATTCTTTTTATACTGGGACCAGACTGGTGGGGTTGGTTTTATTGTTGAGTCATCAAGCATCTTTTGTATTCTTGCAATTTCTTGTTTGAGCTCACTTATGGTCCAGTCTTTGAATTGATACCTTTCTGCCTTGTATTTCTTGTTTCCATGATGTGCTCAATGTAGTCTTGCCTTAGGCTTTCATCATCTCTTTCTGATAACTGCTGACAAAGATCTTTTGAAAATTGTTCTAATGTTCTGACTTGGCTGAGCAGACATTGCAGATTTCTCTGTATTTCTTTATCAGATTTTCCTTTTGTGTCTCTTTTTGAGATATCCTCTGCTTGTTTGGCTTTCAATTGAAGGTATACATCAATGTTCTTTGGCAAAGGATAACCATGAAGAGATAGGAGGTTTCTCTTTTGAGGATCGTCTTTAGAATAGAAGGATTTAATCTCCTCTCTAACTGCTGGAAGATCCAGAGGATATTTCACTCCTAAAGGAACCAACGCAGTAATTTCCTCAGTGGTTTGAATTGAAGAGATTAAAGTAGGTTTTTTCACAGTGGATAGGATTAGAGGTTGTGAAGATATTGGAAATGGAGAAGGTACAGTGTCATCTTCAAGTATGACATTTGTTATCCTCCTTCTCTTGATTTTTGGTGTCGTTGGAGGTGTTGAATTTGGAGGTATATTTGTGGATTGAGTGGTGGTTGGTAAAGTGATGAGAGCACTGGTTGAAACAACATCTGTTGAAACCACTAATGTATGAATAGTTGTTGTGTGAGTGTCACAGGAGTTGGTTCTCTCTAAGATGAAGAAGAACGTGGTAGGAATCGATCAATACTCAGGTGCTGAATCCCTAAGCATCGTCAGAGAGTAATCAACAACGATATCATCGATAAAAATGTCCAATCTCATTGAGTAATGTGAAAGTACAAAGATCCTGATGACAACTGGACAGAGCTTTGCTAGACAAAATGGCAAAAAGGTTCTAAACTATGACCCCTACACATCTATTTATAGGCAGTCTGGGAGAGGTGATGTCATCCGGTCAGAGGGACATCCGATCAGATGGCCATCCGTCCGGATGACCCATGTCATCCGACCAGATGAGTTTATAAACTTATGTTCCGTCTCCCGTTTCGTCTAGATACAAAATTACATACATACAAAACTGTACAACGACACATACAGGACAAAATTACATAGACTCGATACAGACGGAAGCTACAACATAATGCACTAACAGACTCCCCCTTGGATATAGCTGTAGTCTTCCTTCCTGCATAGTCTTTATTGCACCTTCCTGCTGTGCCTGCTAGCTCTAGCCTTCTCTCTTCTCTTTTCTGCTTTCTCTGCCAACATCTTACGCCTCAGAGGCCTTCCGATCTCGTTCTAGTACTTCCTATACTCTGGATCTTCATCTCTTTTCCTATCCCATCTTGGTATCTTGTTCTCCTCAGACTCTATTGGCGTTTGATCAGTTGGAGGTGGTTTTTGGAACTTTCTACACCCAAGAACCGCTGCTCTTTCCCTTATCTTCTTAAACTTCTTGCTTCTCTTCTCTTTCTTTAAGAACTCTTCCAACTCAAGGTCTCTAAACTTTGTTTCCCAGTACCTCCCTGAGTTTATATCTTTCGCAAAACATAAGCTCACCATCTTTTGATATTATTGTGCTTGAGCTCTATCTGGCAAATCATAAACAATCTTGTTGAAGAATAAGCAGTTGATATCCTTCTTCGAGCAGTTCACCAACCACATAGGATCTAACACGTTTATGCACCTTGTTTCTCCAGTCTTCTTATCAAATAAAGATATAACTGCTTCTGCCATGCTCTGGTTGTATAACCATCCTTGAAAATCTTCGTGAAAGTCTTGTTCCATTGCACGCAGTGGAATATTCTTTAAACATCTCGGAGGTTTTATCTTTAACGTTATATCTTTTTCTCCGGTAACTGGATCAATCTTTATAACTTGTTTTGGAAAATGAGGCTTTTAATCAGGGAACTTGTTCTTTGCCTGGAGCTTAATGTAATTCCACAACTTCTGATCAAGCATCTTGACATCCAATCCATAGTAGAATTGTTTTATATTCTTTGTCTGTACGAGCTCCTCCACATCCCACCATGGGAGTGTTTTGATGTCTGACAAGAACTCGAAGTATTGAACTCCATGCTCCCTTCTGATAGCATAAACCTGAAGATCTTCAAGATAACCCCATGAAAGAATATAACCCAGAGATTTATCTGGATGATCTATGAAATACTGGAGTGGTCTCTTGTACTTCCTCTCTTTCGGCATCACTTTAAACCAATTCTTTCGACCTTCTAACAACTCTTCCTGTGGAACAACTTCAGGAATACCTTCAGTCGATATCCTTTCTGTTGGACCGTTTTATGACCTCGAAACGTCAGTTAAGGATGTTCATCTTCAAATACGAAGGCAAAATCAACGTAAAAGAAGTCACAACAGCTAGTTTCACTTTAATCTATCTTTTCTGATTAATTTTCGTGCTTTTACAAGGTATTCTGAAGCAAATCCGGCAGCACCTCCTCTTACACACACAACCAGTTCGCTTCAAATGAACAACACACACCACTATATATAGACCTAGGGGGGTTTCGCTTGAGACTGACAACACATAGGGTTTCGCTTGAGACTAGCTTGAAGCGAAACAGTATGTTGATGATGATGAGGTTTCGCTTGAACTAACCATGACAATCTTTCAAGCGAAAACCCTTCCTTAGACTCAATCTAAACCTAATTAAGACCCTGTTGAGTGTTCATTCAAACCTATCTAAACAAAAGACTTGAATAAGACAAAGTTAACAGACACTAAGTGCACCAACAGACTCCCCCTTGAATGTTGACGAAGTCTTTGGCTTCAAGTCTTTGTCTTTAACAATCTCCAACTCTGTCTTTTCATCATAAACATTCAATCTTCACAGGTTCACAATCTTGTCCTGGCTCCATCTTCAGACTTCCCTTTGACCGTTGATCCAGACTCCCCCTTTCACAGACTCTCCCTTTCAATATGCTAGAATCTGAGGTCTTGATCTGGTTCAATCTTTAACATTTAGCTTCCATGGGAATAATGAAGTCCAAAACCTGTGTCTCAAACATCAATCATTACAAACTATCTTTTCAACAATAAATCACAAATTCAATCAGTTATAGCAATCCACTCAAGTATTCAGGTCCAAGTTAATGACCCTGATTACTCAATTAATCTACCAAGTCCAATTTAATGACCTTGGTTGATCATTTGACGAATCAAACTGATTTTGAAAAACAACATTTTACACATTTTCTGAAAATAACAAGTATCAAATTAATGAACATGCTTTTAACTTTCCAATAAATCAAACTTCATCAAGATAAGCTCTCCTCATTCTTCAGTCCAGAATTTCCTGCATCTGCTTCAAACATCTGAGAATCCAACAATCAACTCTCCACTTTGGTTTGTAGGAAAATAAAGCAGAAATAAAATTTTTTTTTATAAAGTGTTCTAAACTAAGAAATGAAATACAGAAAACTTAAATTGCAGAAAGTAAACAAAGTAAACTATATACAAACATAATTTTTGGCTAAGCGTGTCAGGGAATCATATCAGCCAACAGACAAATCACAAGTACCGTTAAGCTTCATTTCATACTCAGAATTAAACAATTCACCTCGATTGTCGATATACTGATCCATCTTAAATTCTCACACAAAATTTCAATCTATTCAGGATACGATTTAGATGAATTAAGAACTTAGCTCATTCATGTGTCCCACCTCTTGAATATACTCCCGTATCCAGAATCCCACATATTCAGTCTTACAGGTGAGTATACCACAAATGATATCTGTCAGGGGTTATAATGCGAGGGCCGTGAGAGCTCAGGTCGATCTTTCGATACGCAGAGAGATGACGGCTTCGACTTTCTGGTGTGTCCCCTTTAGAGGATCTTTTAGTTTCAACAGCAGCGACTATCAATTTTATTGTTTCATCAGCTTGCTGAGGGTGATGCTATGTTTCAAGCATTTGCAGAAAGTATTATTCGGGGACTAGGTCAGAAATTTCTTTCAGCAGAAGTCCCGGAATAATACCCCAGATATCACTGAGTATAAAGACCTAGTATCTCAGAATATGGGACCTTTCAAACGAGATTTCAGGGGTTACCTATATATCCAAGTAGTGTTCCCCACGAATTTCGCAAGTTTGAAATTTTAGGTTTATATCCCGAATAAATCTACTAAATGTGCGAAAACCTATCGACACATCATCAGCAAGACTGTTTAACCTTTTAAACATTCCAATTCTTTAGCATACTGTGACTGTCTAGCCGATGTACTATCATTTTCCCTTTTTACACAAGCTCTTTTTCAAATTTTATCATGTTTTTGTATTTTTGCATTTTTTACTGTTTTTGTATTTTCTGAAAATATAAACTATATACAAATATCTACTCCCCCTAAATACCAAAACAGGTAAAAAATCGACAAACCATTGCAGATTGTTTCTCGTCTTCATCCGCAACAGTACTCTCATCAACGCCAATTATGCCATCCGATACCGACAGAAGCTTCATACCGTTCAGTTTTAACAAATATTTAAACCGATTTTTATCAAAAGCTTTGGTATGTAAATCAGCTTTCTGTTCGTCAGTGTGGATTTTCTCAATTCGTATCAACTTTTTCTCAAAGCAATCACGAATAAAGTGATGACGAATTTCGATGTGTTTTGTTTTAGCGTGATGTACTGGATTCTTTGTTATATTTATTGCGGCCTCATTATCAACAAAAAGAGGTGTGTTAAGAAACTGCAAACCGTAGTCGCGCATCTGTTGCTGTATCCACAAGATCTGAGAGCAGCAACTGCTAGCAGAAACATACTCCGCTTCACATGTAGATAACGCCACAGACGTTTGTTTCTTACACTGCCAAGTAACCAATCTAGGCCCAAAGAACTGGCATCCTACAGTTGTTGATTTTGAATTA
>JARYGA010006822.1:0-18833 GCA_030545235.1 Helianthus tuberosus
ATGGAATCAGATTCATTGCCAGATTTTACCTCTGATTTCTTAACAACCCAAGCTTGATTGTCAAGATTTCCCTTCTTCTTGTAAAACCTTTTCGAACACTCACCAACTTCATAAGTTGAATTTTTGAAAACTTTAAATTTTTCAGTTGGTGGTTCGGTTTTATCAACAATAACTTCTTTCAGTTTTCCAGAAACTCCCTGTTTTGTGTTAGTCGCTTTCGGACAGTTCCATGCAATATGACCAACTTCATTGCATCTGTAACAAGTTCTTGTCTCTTTCCTTTGAAAAGCTCCATTCTTCATCTTTTCAGCAAGAAACTCCTTGTTTGACTGTTTCCAGAATGAGCTCTTTGCTTCTTCTTCATGACTAGTTCCTGCAACATATGTCATTTTTGATTTAAAATCTCGAACATATTTTTCATTTTTATAATTTTCAGGTGGAATAAAACCAAGTCCTTTCTTTTTGTAGCTACGATTTTGGTTTGGTTTCTTTTGAAAACCTGAACCAAAATTGTAACCCTTTTTCTTGTTCAAACGTTGTTGAACTCTTGAAGTGTATTTTTTAGGTTTTCCAGTAAGATTTAAATCTTTTATTTCAGAAATATTAATTTCTGTCATTTTGAAAACCTTTTTGATCATGTCAAAACGAACACTTCTTATTGGAAACTCTTTATCAAAATATAATTTGTCAGAATCATTCAAAGTATATACAACTTCAAATGTTTCATCATTCAAATTAGATTTTGACAATAAAAATTCTTTACTATAAACCCGTTTTTCCGACGATTTTGAATTCTTGACAGACGAACTCGAACTTCTGACTGACTGACACAAACTTTGGGATTCGGACTTTGACTCTGACTCCTCATCCTTATCCAACACCTGATCGACCACTCGTTTTATCAGTTCTGACTCATGATCTGTGTCGGACGCTGTGAACGTGACGTCAATACTATCCGGTAAAACATCGGTTATCTCGGACTCCAACTTTATATTGACTGCCTTTTTTAATTCTTCCTCGTTAGGTTTTCTAGACGAATACCCTTCCCAAATCGGAGGCGGACACTTATTATAACATACACCCTGTTTCTTACCAGTATCCTTTTCCTTTGGCTTTTTGGTTTTATCTTCATCTTTAAATGCCTCGAAACCTTCAACTGTTGGATAAATTCTATCCATTACGTAGTCACAACCTTTGTAACTTTGCAGCAATCTTCTGATTCTTTCATTCTCAGCTGCTTCATTCTCCAACTCTTTCTTCCTTTTTGCACATTCTTCTATGTACATGTTAATCTCTTTCTGCTTTGTCATCATAGTAGCATTCAACATTTTCAAAGCTTTCTCTCTTTCAGAGTTAGTCTTTTCCAGACTATTCACAGTTCTGTTCAATACATCATATGACTGTTTCAAATTTTTTACATCAAACAACAACTTTTCTTTCAACTTTTCTAACTCACTAAACCTCTCATCTTTCTCTATACATTGTTTACAAGACTCTGAACATGTAAGACAAGGTTTTGTGATTTCAACTATTTTCTCGACCTCAACTATCTTTTGAACTTCCACAATCTTCTCAATCACTTTGACTTCTTTCAATTCTTTTGCAGCTTTCCTTTCTTTTAGTTTCTTCAATTTTTCTACAAAATAAAATTCAAAACTGTCAGAAGATAGATGAGTTTTTCCAACATTTATTTGATCAAGCTCTTCATCATCACTGTTATCTGTTGAACTGTTTTCAGAGGAAACAGATTCTTCATCTTTTTCTTCATCATCAGATAACACAGCCATCCATTCTTTCACCAACTCTGGCCTTTTCACAATCTGAGCAATAAAAGCTTTAACATTAGGATCAGCTGGAATGTACTTGTCCCAGCTAAAACCATCAGCCATTTTCTCGTCATCTTGATCCATGATGCCATAGTAAGCCTTTTTGTTTGCATCTTCAATCATTCTTCCATGTGCAGTTTGTGGCTCCTTTTGTTGATGCGGTTGATGAGTGATTTGCTGATAAATGGTTTTCCTATAATAATCATCTTTCCCAGACGACTCCTTTGCTCCTCTTGGCTCCTGATTCTTGCACTCTCTTTTAAAGTGACCTTTCTCCCTGCAACGAAAACAGACAACTTTAGATTTATCAAATCCAAGATTAGAAAGATTTGCATCCAAGAAATCATTTCTTCCGGTAACTAATCTAAACTTTTCTGCTCTCCTCAAAACACTCGCCAATGCCCATTTAATATCCATCAGTTCCAGCTCCTCTGCATCGATCTGGTCATAATCTTCCTTTGTGAGCATCGGATTACCAATTCTTCCGGCAATCAACCCTTCATAAGACTCTAACGCAGTGACCAATAATCCCATATGATGCTTTACAACTTCTTCAGAATAATTTTGACCATTTTGAAGATGTAAAGCCCCATTGCACTGAATTAGATGACCATTTCCAGCAGATGAACTTTGAACACTTGGAGGATTCACCGTTGAAAACCCACTAGTGTTGACTGATCCTTGACTGCTAGGTGTAGACTGATTTCCAGCACTAAATGCAGTTTGTATCTTTGGACTGACTTCAGCAGTTTGAACATTTCCTTTATAATACAATTTAATATCTTGTTGATGAGTTGAACTGTTCATTCTAGCAATTTTCTGCTGCTCCAGATCTTGTGCCTCCAGTTTCTCGATAAACTGTGCAATTGATAACCTTTTAAACTGTCCGGAATTCTTCAATATCATCAGATATGTACCCCATTCCTTTTGCGGTAACGCATCAGCAAGCTTTTCAACCCATTCTGCTGGAGTTTTTGTAATCTTCAACTGTGACATGGTGCGTACAAGATGACAATATCTTTCAATAAGACTCTTTGTTGTTTCACCAGGCATGCACGTAAACAATTCAAACTCTTTTTTCAACAAAGCTGCTTTACTTTGTAACATTTCAGTGCTTCCCTCAAACTTCTTTTGAAGAGCTTCCCAGATAGAATAAGAATTTTCATCATGTTGAAGCAACACAAATATATCTTCTTTTATCGCTTGTTGTAACAAATTGACCATCATTTTCTCTCCTTTATAACTTTCCCTCTCTTGTTCAGTAAATTCAGAAATGATTTTATTAGCTCCCAATGTATTCTTTGGCCTCTCATATTCAGTTTCGATGCTTTCCCAAGCTTTTAGATGATTCGCCTGAACCCAATTCTCAAATCGTTTCTTCCATCCGTGATAATCTTCAATACCCATGAGTTTCGGGGGTTTTTGCATTGTTCCGGTTTCATTTTCTGTATTCATGTTTTGGGCAATGGA
This sequence comes from Helianthus tuberosus, assembly GCA_030545235.1. NCBI lineage: Eukaryota > Viridiplantae > Streptophyta > Magnoliopsida > Asterales > Asteraceae > Helianthus > Helianthus tuberosus. The sequence goes on from JARYGA010006822.1 coordinate 3,297, forward strand.
AGCTGGAGTAGTCGATGAAGCAAATGCGTTGTAGAACTCGGAATCCATACTGAATTAACACGTTTTTCAATAAAGATGACAGAACAGCGAATCAGAAATATCCTTTGGAGCGGTCCAACAACAATGTCCGTTCGAGTGGACCAGAGATTGTTCGAATGAGCGGACCAGATGATGTTCGTTCGAGCGGACCAGATGATGTTCGTTCGAGTGGACCAGATGATGTTCGTTCGAGCGGACCAGATGACGTTCGTTCGAGCGGACCAGATGATGTTCGTTCGAGCGGACCAGAATGTGTTCTTTGGAGCGGACCAGAAACTGTTCTTTGAAGCGGACCAGAATATGTTGTTTGGAGCGGACCAGAATGTGTTCTAATAAGCGGACCTCAATTTTGACAGCGAATTCGAGCAGAAAAACTCAGATTTCTCCTAAACGGTTAGGAATTTGGATCTGAAACTTGGTAGGGTTGTAGATCAGGTATACACGCACAACATATCCAAAAATCAGCTGAAATGGACCGTGAAATCTCAGTCTGACGAAGAAAGAAGGTGTAGAAGAAAGAATGCGTGACGAAATCCAGCAAATTTCAATAGAACTCCTCCTCCTGAAGCTCTGATACCACTTGTAGGATCGTTTGCTGACCCGAACGAGTCGTTCAGAGGAGTTTTGATCAGATACAGGTGCGGAAAACAAGTATCTGACGTAGAAATAGCTAGATCTTCACTTAAATCACTTTGTTGATTGATATAACAGCGTTTACAGTCAATTATCACACCGGCAGCACCTCGGTATGGAAATCAGAAAGTTACAAATGAGGTCCACTCATGTGGTATTTATAGGCAGGCTGGTTCGGATATACGGACATGTCCGTATAAGCGGACCAGACTATGTCCGTATAAGCGGACCAGACACATAAACTCTCCAGTTTTCTCGTATTTCGTGCCCTATGCTATACAATATGATGTAAGACCTGATTCTAGACACCTAGACGTAATCAACAGATGTAGTGCACCAACAAAACTTTTGGACTAGATTATATGTTAATCACCTGTTATTAAATGTAAGCATTAAACTTTCCCATTGATAATAGAGTAAATTGCCAAAATCGTCCCTGAGGTTTGGGCACGTTTGTCAGTTTCATCCAAAACAATTTTTTTGTACCATACTGCCCTTCACTTTTGGGCTAATTTGCCATTTTCATTCGAACGTCTAACTTTTTTGCCAAAATCGTCCATGAGGTTTGGGACTTTTTGTCATTTTCATCCATAGATATGCCAAAAAAATAACCCAAATTAGACATTTGGATGAAAATGACAAAAAACCCAAAAGTGAAGAGCAATATGGTACAAAAAAATTGTTTTGGATGAAACCGACAAATATGTCCAAACCTCAAGGACGATTTTGGCAATTTACTCTTGATAATAAATCTACGTCGTAAATCCAATAACAAGAATTCAAACGAATTCGGCGTGGTTCGGTTTTATAGTTTGGTTCAGTACAATCTAGTTTCGGAACTAGGTGTAACCAAAATCGAATCATAACTAGAAAGAAAACAAAATCAAACCACTAGTTTTAGACGAGAAAAATTGTGATTTTTAGTAACCAAAACTGAATCATCTGTGACTATAGTTTGCAAGATTCGAACATTTAACCTCTGATATGAATGTGTGAAGTAACCACAAAATCATAGACTTTTTTCCTATAATAGTGTCGATGGAAAAATTATTTACCAAAATTGTGTTATCAGAAAAGTATTTACCATAACAGTGTTTTTGAAGATTTTTTTTTATTGGTTTCTCACTCGTAATCTAACTGGATAAATGCAATTCATTAAATAACTTTTTTTTTTGAAAATTAATTCATTAAATAACTATTGACCTAATCATGTTTTTTAGAATCTAAAAAGAAAATTGCTTTTTTTATTAAACCTACTTTGAAACAAAGACATATTTTATAAATCTAAAATTATGTATTTTATTAAAAAAAAAAGCCCTACTATGATTCTTATAACTTTTGTTACCCCCTCATATTCATGTTTAAGTTATTCAATTAAAAAAAAGTGAAAATTCACTCAAATCTGTCATTGATATATTTTTGTTGACCAATATTTTATTTATATAAATAGAATAGTAAGTATAATTTTTAAAACTAAATAACATTACTTAAAAGATATTTTCAACAGACCTTATAATTATTTTATATATTGATTTAAAACTTAATATATTAAAAAACTTGTAAAATTGTTTAAGGTTAACCGGTAAATAAAAAAGGCTTTTATTTATTTATTTATTATTTTTTATTAACAAAGTTTGTGGATTTAATTACAACTACTAAAAATTTAAAAGTCAAAATTATGTTTTATGTAAAGCATTCTCTAAGAAAAACCCACATAGAAATTATGTATTTCGTGTTAGAATATATGAAAGAGATAGTAGGTTTGAACCTACTAACTCTTTATAACATGTATTAACGAATAAAGTAAGGTATGGATTCAAACCTATCAAAACTTTTGTGTGTTCGAACACGGAATACATAAACTTTATATGGGTTATTCTTACAAAATATTATGCTCAAAACACGATGTAGACTTTTAAGTTTTATCCGTTGTAATTAAATCCAGATAATTTGTTTATCTATAAAATATAAAAATAAAGAAAAGCCTTTTTATTTACTAGTTAAACTGTAAAGTTTATTAACATTGTTAATGGATGGAACAAAAATGGCCTAACTCAGACCTTGAAAACTTGATTTAAAAAAATAAACAAAGTATCAACAGAATTGGTGATTAAAAAAAATCCCTTTTTTATCAAATACAGATTTTTAGATTTTTAAAATATGTTTTTGTTTCAAAGTAGGTTTGATTAAATCAAAAGTTATTTAATGAATTGGAGTGTGAGACAAAAAAAATTTTCTTCAAAAACACTATTTTGATAAATAGTTTTTCTATCAATGGGAAAAACTCTCATAATTAACAAAACAAAATTAATAAAACTTCCTTTTTTGCTGTTAAAAAATAATAATAACAATAAAGTCTATCAATGGGAAAAACTCTCATAATTAACAAAACAAAATTAATAAAACTTCCTTTTTTGCTGTTAAAAAATAATAATAACAATAAAGAAAAGATTTAAACATTATGCTAATTTAAAGGCGTAAAATTGTAAAAAAGGACATCTGAAATCACCTTGGATTCTTAACACACACTGAAGTTTTGAACACTGCCAACGGGTCTTCCTTCCGTCAAAGAATAAAATCATCTTATCAACCCAACCCAACCCAGAATGTTTCCACGGGACCATCATTGATTTGTGTGCGGCATTTGTCTTTCAGCTCAATTCTTGAGTACTTCGTTGGTCTCATCTTCTCGTCGGCGCCGATTGGGCCATACCACCCGCCACGTGGCCAACTCATTCATCGGTCTGAATGCCCCATCACAACCCTTAATCTCGATTTCGCAGACACTTTTGTCTTTTCTCTTTCTCTCATGCGAATCTCCTTGTGCGTAACAGCCGAATCACGCCCCTTCAATTCCTCCATTCCGATTCGCATTTCCATAAAACCCTAATATGACGTACTCTTCTTAATCAAATTTTTAATTCCTTTTAGGTCTTTGTTAGAATTCGTCTTGTAATCCACGAAAAAACCCATCATCCGGTTGAATTTCTTTATCTGTTTCACGGGGTATTTGTTAAAGATTCGGAAATGGAGGCGTTGTATGAGGAACAACCACCGCCTTTTGAGATGGGTGTGGTTGTTTCTAAAAGGGTTTTTGACCAAATTGGTGAAGGTTATGATTGTGTTCAAGTTCTTGTGGATCAGTTTCAGAAAATTGGCTTAATTGTTGATAGAGTTGCTGGCCTTAATGATGAATTCCTCAAGGTTTGTTCTTCAATTTTTATATTATTATGCATATGTTTTTTTTTTTTTTTTTTTTTTGCCAATTTATAAGTTGAATTCTAAAACCCTATTAAAACCCAAGTTTTAAATTATGTTCTTGAGTTTGAGAAACTGAGAAACATTTGAAAACAAATGAGATCTCAATTTAAAAAGTTTTAAATTATGTTCTTGAGTTTAAGTTGAGAAAGATATGAAAAGAAATGAGATCTCAACTTTTGGCAGATTGCAGCACCTGTTGAAGTTTTAGGGAAGGCGGCCGCTGAATTACGGTTGAAAAAAAGAACTCAAATAGGTGTGAAGTTGCGCGATAACTTACTTAAGTTTTGTGACTTGTTGTTTAAGATGTTGTATAAAAACATATAATGTTATTGCAGGGGTGGATTTACAGTTTGAATGGGATGAGGCTGATGCGTTTATCAAACAATCTGATGGGTCGTTGTTCAGTTGGTGTGAGCGTTTTCGTTGTTATAAGCACATGATATATGGAATCGTGAGTTATACTTGTTTTTGAAGAACTTTAATCATACACAACATGATATAAATGTTCCATAATGTACTGTATAGATAGTAGTTAGAACTTAGATACAATAAACAAGATCACAGGTGATCTGTTTAGTTAAACTCTAGAATGATGCACAATTATTTACAGGTTAACAAGAGCGATTCTGCTATCATTTTAAAATCCGATTGTAGAGAAATTAGATGGCAGCCTGGGAAGCCTCTTTTGTGGAAGTTGGAAAAAGAAGCCATTGTTAAAGAAGTCTTTCCTATCCATGGTTGACACTTATAGTATTAAATTTATTTCTTTAGTTAGTTCTTTTTTGCACATTGTATTAATTGTCGGTATTCATTATAAGTGACATGATTTTATTTAAAAGATGAGATAAAGAGGAAGCGGCTTTTGAAATGTTGGGCTCTGAGCTGGCGGGACCTTACACATCAACCCCTTGACGAAATCTATGCTTACTATGGAGCGAAGGTAAAACTATGGTTGTTTTTTAAATGTTCTTTTTTTCATGGATGATAATATGTTCTTTTTTTACTGTAGATTGCAATATATTTTGCTTTCATTGGAATGTACACAAAGTGGTTGCTTTTCCCGGCTGCATTTGGAATCTTTGTGCAATTGGTTGATTTTGGGTAGGGCACTTTCTTTATATAACAGTTGTTATTCTCGTAAAGTCTTCAATCGTTGATAATCGTTTGTTTTTTTCTCTTATTTCTTATTCCAGATCTTTGCAGTTCTTGATACTTCCCTTTTTCTTTATATGCATAATTTCATGGGCTGTCTTCTTTCTCCAATTCTGGAAGCGGAAAAACTCTACCCTTTTGGCCAGGTAATTTGTAATATAATATAATCTATATATTGAATAGAGTAAAATGCTATTTTCGTCCCTGAGGTTTGGCAAGTTTTGCGACTTTCGTTCAAAGGTTTGTTTTTTCGCATCTGGGTCCAAAAGGTTTGAAATCTTGCCATTTTCATCCGCCTCGTTAACTCCATCCAATTTTCTCTGTTAAGGCAGGGGTTTTTCGTCTTTTTTGTTAACTTAAAGGGCAATTTGGTCCTTTTCACTTTATGTACAAGTATTTAGCATAATGTACAAGTATTCAAAAAAGACGAAAATACCCTTAACTTATCGAAAAAGACGAAAATACCCCTGCCTTAACGGAGAAAAGTGGATGGAGTTAACGAGCTAGATGAAAATGGAAAGATTTCAAACCTTTTGAATCTTAACATTTGGACGAAAGCCAAACCTCAGGGACGAAAATGGCATTTTACTCTATTGAATATATGCCTATTCTGTTTTTATATCCTTGATTTCAAAATGTAGGTGGCATATTTGTTATTCAGTTGGAGCAGCTTATAAATATATGGATACCGAATGGAGTTCCTTTCATTCGTCTGTAGGATCGATAAAGTTTGGGTCTGATAAAACCGAGAAAGAGAAGTTCCAAAGAGAGGAATGGTTTGGTCATATGCTACGATTCAGAAACGATGCGATTATTATATTGAGTATTATATGCCTCCAGCTTCCTTTTGAACTGGCGTATGCTCATTTGTACGAGATCATTGGATCCGATATCATAAAGTAAGCTTGTGAATTTATGTAATTTTTTTTAATGCTACTGGAAATCAATTTGGTTAAGATTTAAGATTCTATTTCAGGTTTGGGTTAACGGCAATTTACCTATTTGCCATTCAATATTTCACACAAATTGGGGGGAAGGTGTCGGTGAAGTTAATCAAGCGTGAAAAAAACGAGAGCTCTGAATATAGGGCTAACAGTTTGATTTACAAGGTCAGAACCAAACTTCATATTCTTTTTAATTCTCTCTGATTAACTATATTAATATATAGTTAATACTATATAAATATATAGTTAATAGTTAATGTTTGTACGGGTTAAAACAGGTCGTAACTTTGTGTGGGTTAAAACGGGTCTGGTTGACTGCTAAACACTTTCCACATTTTTTAAATAGTTAAAAGTAATTAATGCATTAGTTATGATTTCAAAAATATGTTACTATAATAATAGTTATAATCTTTGAGTAAAACACTGTGGTTGACTTTCATTTCTTTTTATCCATTTATATATAACTAATGTGTTAATTACAACTATAAAAGATATTATTACATTAACAGAATTAATTTAAAAATTCTAGAGGTGGTAAAATGGGTGACCCACAAACATCTGTTGTCCATTATACATACTATAAAAAGGCTATGTCGGTGAAAACCTTCTTTTTTTTTTTTTTTTTGTGTGTCTTTTCCTAGCAAACTTTGACTTTTCTTTTTTTTTTCTTTTTTTTTGTCTTTTCCTAGCAAACTTTGACTTTTCTTTTTTTCTTAATTTACGTTTTCGGCCCTTATGCTTTGTGTGTTGTTTCTTAAATACCAACTTCTTTTGCAATTTACATTTTTCATCAACTTTTTAACTTTACGTTTTTACCCCTTGCATTTACGTATTTTTTTCCATCTCTTGTAATGTACGTTTTCGGCCCTTATGCTTTGTTTGCTGTTTCTTAAATACCAAGTTCTTTTGTAATTTACAGTTTTCGTCAACGTTTAAACTTTACGCTTTTACCTCTTTCACAAATTTTTTTCTTTCTTTTTTGTGGTTTTGTTTTTTTACTTATAACCTTTAATTTTCAGCATTAACTCTTAAAACCTCCTAACTTTCTAAATACTTTTTAATCAACTTTGACGTCTTTATTTTTATTTACGTGTCGCTATAAACTTAAGTTGATTAGCATTCACACTGACAACCTTTTTACTTTGTAAATACTTTTCTAATCGAGTTTCCCACTTGATGCAAGACATGTGTCGACATACTTTTGTATCGGATCAAAAATCGTGTCGCCCCGCCGTGAAGCGCGGGTGTAACACCCTAGTTTTATATTAAATATAAATAAGTAACGTGTTAGTTTTGAATAAAACCATGTAGGTGTTTGGGTTATACTTTATGCAGTCATACATTGGACTACTATATCATGCAATTCTGCATCGCAACTTCTTGACTCTTCGTCAAGTCATAACTCAACGGCTCATCATATCAGAGGTGTCACGTTTTATCTTTTTTTTATCTTTCCAATCTGTGGTTTTTGATGATCTAAAGTTAAATGTATTTTATTGGAAAATAAATAAATATTCTTCAGGTGCTAGAAAATCTGATGGAAAACTCTCTACCCTACATCAAATACAGCTACAGAAAATACAGAGCTGTTCGGTAGGTCTCTTTGACTTTGGTTTTTATTTTGACCCCCATAATGTTTGTTGTAACTAATAATTGCTGACTTCTCTATTTGTGAAGAAACAAGAGAAAAAGGGAAAAGGGAATGGCAGCCAGAAAATCTTATTTTAATTCTAGGGTTGAGAAGGAGTATTTTAAGCCTATATATTCCGCCAGTGTTGGTGATGAACTCGAAGATGGGCTCTTTGATGGTAACATATTTAAAGAAAATTGTTATAATTAAAAGAAAAGATTTCTATATGCTTTTCTTGAATTCGCACATAAGTCCCTGAACTTTATTTTTGCATGAGTAAATCCCTAGTTTTTTTTTTAAATCCAATGAAGAAGGCATTATAATAACGTTTGGAGACTTATCAATGCAAAAGAGGACATTTTTGTTGAATTTTGTTAATTCCAAGGATTTAATCTGCAAAAAAGGCTTTTATGTTAATAATATCGCGAAGACTTCATTGTTAAGTTTTATAAAGTAAGGGATGTAATTATGCAAACATAAAGTCTATTAACTTATGTACAAATTCAGCAAAACTCTATAGTGTTTTTTTTTTAAACAATTGCCCTATTTCAGAAAATGAAAGTTTTAACATTTATTAATTTCTCTCCTCCTTTTCATAATGCAGAATTTCTTGAGCTGGCTTTGCAGTTTGGAATGATTATGATGTTTGCTTGTGCTTTTCCTCCTGCGTTGGTAAATTCAAACCTCTATTTTTTTCATTTTTCCTGCCTAAATTAAAAAAAAAAAAAAAAAAAAACACGACTCGTAAAACGGAAGTTTTAATTTTTTTTTATGGTTCTGTAAAGAACAATGTTACAGAAATTAGAGCAGACGCGTTAAAGATTCTTGCCATGTATAGAAGACCAGTTCCTCGAGTTGCTGCAACAATCGGGGCCTGGCTTAACATATTTCAGGTACTATTTGTTTCAACTATTTTTTATATACGAGTTTCTTTTCCTTTTGATTTAAATTTTAATCTTTAATCTTGATTTTTAGTTTTTGATAGTTGTATCAATATGCACCAACTGCATACTTCTAGTATGTTTATACGATCGGGAGGGGAATTGGAATATATCTCCTGGTCTTGCAGCCATCCTCATCATGGAACATGTACTCCTTCTCATCAAATTTGGCTTCTCAAAGATCGTACCCGAGGTACAAGAAAAATAATATATGTGCGTATATATATATATAAATGTATATTTGTATATATAGGAACCTAAGAACATTTTTTGTAGGAACCTGATTGGGTAAAAGCAAACCGAATGAAGAATGCAACTCAAGCCCAAAACATGTGCTCTAAGCAGCTTTTGAGGAACATTTCTGGCCGAACACTCGTTACATGTACACCAAATGCTGATTAAATGTACATTAATGTTAGAATCAGTATATACCACCTTAGATTAGTCCCTCTTTGAGTTTATAATTTTTGTATGTAAGAAAAAATCTCAGTCTTTAGATTGTAGCATATAGTATATTTCCTGTCATTTAGCTGTTTAAAACTTTCTTTATTGAATTATAGAGTACATTGATCCAATAGCATTGAATAACATTAACAAGTTATTTATAGAACACACACACATAGAGATAGTCTTTGTTGGAGCTTTACATGAATCGTATCCGGGTGGTAGCTTGATCATTATTTACATTCGGGTCATCTATCAGTGGTTGTGCTGACTTGGCAGTCAGAAAACAGATGATTGTCCAGGCTGGCAGGTGCTTCTTCTTATCGCTTGATCAGATTCAGCTTCAGCTAGCCACGGGAGTTTCCTTCGCTAGCTTGGCGAGTACCGAAACGATCGCTGACTTGTCAGGCGTATCGAACAACTGCCTTGGCCCATCTCTGGATTTCAAACTTGAACTTTCTTGAATCAAGTCTTTTTAGCGATTTGATTCCCGGGTCAATCCTTATCTCCATGGAGAAGCATCGATGGTACAGTCGTTTCTTCGTGTTTAGTGGATGCACGGCCACACTCGTGGTTGGAGATGGAGGAGCGGGCGGGGTTTCACCGGCTGTGGTGGCCGTCGGGGTGGTGTTGGTGATTACTTCCATATGGAGATGATGGTTTTGACTTTATTCAAGTCCCTACTAATGGTGGTTATAAAGGGTTGAATTTGCTTGGAGAACAATCGTTACCAATGCAAGAGGGGATTCTTGAAACGTGTGGGTTAGGACCACTTTGACCATTGACTTTTCAAATATTCCCTTTTTGCAAGTGTATTAGGTTAATGATGACAATTAATTGTCTGGTAAAGTGGGATGATGGTTAATAGGCTGATGTACTAGACATATTTTTTTATAACTATCTTTTTTTTTTGAGTAAATTACAAAAATCGTCCTTTATGTATTTCACTTATTGCAAACTGTGTCATTTGTCTTCAATAATTACAGAAAACGTACTCGATATTTGCAAACCCTTACAAGTCATATCCTTTAGCCCTAACTTAGTTAATTTTTGTGGTTAAATCTGACCAAATGGACTCCACATGAGGGTATTTTTGTGGTTAAATCTGAACAAATAGACTTCACATGAGAGTAAAATGACCAAAATACTCTAATGGGGGTCAATTTGGTCAGATTTAACCACAAAAATTAACTGAGTTAGGGCTAAAGGATATGACTTGCAAGGGTTTGCAAACATCGAGTACGTTTTCTGTAATTATTGAAGACAAATGACACAATTTGCAATAAGTGATATACATATAGGACGATTTTTGTAATTTACGCTTTTTTTTTAACAATGACTAGCATAGTTTGAATAAAGCATACAAATATGATTAGGCGTTTTCATATATAAAAAGCGCAATGGTCTTTACACATCATAATGTATGGATTAGCCATATGGCACAATATAAGACGATATATATTGTTTTTATATTAGTAAAGCAATGTTACTAGTTCAAATCCGACCCCATCTGGGTTTTACCGCAGTGGGTTTTCGGGCGATGGGTTTTCCCTGGAACTGTAGATGGTAGGCTTGGGCTACCCAGTGACCAGCACATACATACAACCTTATTAGTCTTTTTGTATGTAAGAAAGAAATCTCAGTTGTAGAATAACAATTTTTTTTCATCATTTTGTTTGTTTAAAAGTTTGTTTATTGAAATGCATTGGATAACATTAACAAATTATGTATTTGAGCGTGTGCGCATACAAACACTCTTTATTGTAGTCTAACTAACATGATCATTATTTATTTATTTACATTCGGGTCATCGATCTGTGGTTGTGCTGACTTGGCAGCCATAGTACAGACGATTATCCAGGCTGGCAGATGTTTCTTCTTAATTATCGTTGATCCGATAATTCAGCTAGCCACGGGAGTTTCCTTCGCTGGCTTGGCGAGTACCAAAACGATCGCTGACTTGTCGCGCGTATCGAACAACTGCCTTGGCCCATCTTTGGATTTCGGACTTAAACTTTCTTGAATCAAGTCTTTTTAGCGATTTGATTCCCGGGTCCATCGATATCTCCATGAAGGAAAAACATCTATCGTAGCGTTGTCGCTTTGCGTTATGTGGATGCACGGCCACACTGGTTGTCGGAGATCGAGGAGCTGGCGGGTTTTCGCCAGGCTTTGTGATGGTGATTACTTCCATATGGAGATGGTGGTTGTGGGTTTAATTAATCAAGTCCCCACCCCACCAATGGTTATAAAGGGTTGAATTTGGCTGGCGAATAATCGTTGCAAATGCAAGATGGAAGTTCTTAAAACGTGTGGGTTTGGATCTCATTGACTTGACTTTTCAAGTATTAATTCCCTTTTTGCAAATGTATTTGGTTAATGATGACGATTGATTATGTGGTAAAGTGAGATGAGGGTTATAAGAGGGGTCCAAAAGCGTAAACAAGTGGACAATTAGGACCAATAAAAACAAAAGAGTCTTGGCTTTATGCTAATTTACTAACATTTTTTTTTATAATTTAAGATGGGTTTTTTAAAACAATGACATGTTGGAAATTTTAGTGAAAAAGAGTTTTTCATTAAATATTTTGGACATCAATGATATTTATATATGTGTTGTATAAATAATTATTTATGGTTTGTGTTCAAACTATGTCCAAATAGAGCTAAGATGAATGAGATATCGAAGCTTGAAGTTGTATGTTTGGGAAAACAAAGATGGGAAAAATGGATTGAGATTTGTCATCTTGTCCCACATAGGTGGAATGACAAAACTTAAAGTGGTATATAAGGAGGAGCACTCCTTGAAGACAAACACCAGTGGGGACCCTAAAGGGTGCGGAGCACCCTTACTCGTGCACATATGCGCGCGTGTCGTGGGCTATAGGCCCTATGTAGTGCGCTTTGAACTTCGCACACCGCCTTTGTATTTTTGTCCATGAGCGCGTGGTCAGATACATGGCGGGTCCGCTTATGGCACACCCTTGGGTGGCGTAGGCGGATGCCATGGCGAAGACTGTAAATGGCACATGAGTTTGGATAGCGCATGACCAGGTGGCGTCCTGGTATGCATAGTAGCATCCGTGTGGCGCGCAAGTATAGATGGCGCATGACCAGGTGGCGTCCTAGTATGCGCAATGGCATATGTGTGGCGCGTGGGTCCATATGGCGTGGCGTAAGGTCCATGTAGAGTGTTGCATGGATTTGCGGATCAGTTATGGCGCACGCGCAGGTTACAGTAGTAACTAGGAGCACTAGTCTGCACACCATGCACATGCGCGGGTTCCATACAATGTGACGCACGGACTGAAGAGCCACTTCAGGCGCGCGTACATGTCTGCAACGGTAACAGAGCAATTGACAGGACCTGGTCAAGCTAGCTGTTACAACTCGTTAATTGCGTGTCATGATGAATATGACCGTTTTTTGTCTAACCACTTAAGTCCATTAAAGTCATATTCATTATCTTGTTTATTACAAGATTAATGTTATAATTATGACAAGATTAATGTCTATTTTATTACTAGTTTTAATGAGCTTAAAACTATAAGTGTATATATATGAACTTGGTGGTTCATATTAGAGACACCAACAAGATTAGACATTCTCTTGAGTCTCGTTTTCCTTTGAGAGGAGTACTCTCATATTTACACTTCATCTTTTTCCTAAATTTATAAACACCAAATTATACCCGGTGTAATCTCGGGCGTGAGTGCCATCTCCGGCAGTACACATACTGTTCCGGTTGTTGTACCCTGGGAGACAGACCGTCTGGGAGGAGGCGCGGAATCTGTTTTAAGGGAAGCGTGTTGAACACGTGCCTCAACCAAAACTATCAACGATATTTTGCTTGTCTTGCAGCGGAGTTTCGATCTGGAAGGTGCGGTTGAAGTTTCCAAAGACTCTTGCTTGAATCAAGTTTGGTACAATTATTGTGTATTTTTTTTTCCGTTCAATTGGTTTATGTAACCGGTATTGTACTTGATGAATTTCCCACAAATAACGAGAGTCTCGTTATTATTTATTTTATTAATATTTTAATAAAAAGTGAACCTAGTTCCTACAATCTTAAAACAGACTTTCGTGAAGATTGTTGCTACAATCTTAAATCCCTTCTCTACGAGGATTTAGGTTCACGAAAGTTAAAATATTTAATGAGATTTTTGTTAAAATCTTGAAAATATCTTTTTGGAAATATTTATTTAGTACAATGAGTAGGATTAATTTTATGATTGGAGTACAATCTTTAATCCGAATACCGGGTTGCAAAACGACTTTTTGATTCAAGTTTTGGAGTTCATGGGTTGTGTTCGTGTTTAGATAAACCGAACCACATACAAAATAATACGTATTTCAATAGGTTTTTGAAATACTATATTTTCTAATGAGCGTATTAGAAAACTTTATTTTGTAACCCCTTACAAATGTTTTTGTAACGTTTAATTTCTTAATTATAAGCTTTTAGTAACCATAATTGATATTAATGTTGGTTTAAAAGTCTTGAAATATTTATATTTTCTAATGAGAATATTAGAAAGTAATTATTTTATAAAATAATAAGTTTTAATATTTTCTAACGAGCGTGTTAGAAACGTTGTTGAAAGAATAACAACATTAAAACTTTTTATATCTCTAACGAGCGTGTTAGAATTTTATAGAATAATAAGTTTTAATATCATCTTTTATATCTAATGAGCGTGTTAGATACGATGATTGTGTATAACTAACTTGTGAAAAGACGATTAGATTTTCTAACGAGCGTGTTAGAAAATATACGTTTAGATTTTCTAACGAGCATGTTAGAAAATATTATTATTTCAAATAATTACCGACGAGCGTGTTGGAGACAATTATTTTGGATAATAAACATTGTAACGGTTTCGTCTAAACTATTAAATTTCTAACGAGCGAGTTAGAAATAGTTTATATTTTTTTATAAACTACGTTTAAACGAATTTTGTTTGTTTATTTCTAATGAGCGTATTAGAAATAGTTTATATTTTTTTATAAACTTCGAAACAAATTTTGTAATCGATTATTTCTAACGAGCGTGTTAGAAACAATTTAAAGAGTTTGATAGTTGTTTATTTTCTAACGAGCGTGTTAGAAACGATTTAACGACTTTGTCAATCGTTAATTTCTAACGAGCGGGTTAGAACCGGTTTAACTATGATAAACTATTTAAGATGATTTGTAATCGTTTTATATATTTTCTAACAAGCGTGTTAGAAAAGATATGTGTTCATTTCTAACGAGCGTGTTAGAAAACGTTCATTTAAGTAAACCAAAAGTGAATAATTGTATTCGTTTTATTTCTAACGAGCGCGTTAGAAGCGGTTTACTTAATAAAAACCGAATATTTTGAATGTTTGTTAAACATTTAAATTCTAATTAGCATATTAGAATTGGTTTTCATACAAACCACTCATTTTAACGATTGATAATCGTTATTATCTAACAGCGTTTAGAAATAGTTTGAATATGATAAACCATTTATTAAAACGATGTGTATTCGTTTTATTTTCAAACGAGCGAGTTTGAAATTGTTTATTTATTAAACTATTATAAGGTTTATTGTCTTGATTTGTAATCAAAACATAAATATATAGTTTAATATTAAAACACTTGCAAAAAAACGAGAAATGTTTTGAACGAATAAAACATGTCTTTGCGAATTACAAGTGATTCGATACTTCCACGAGAAGTATAACGTCTTGAACCATATAATAATCTTGGAAAGACTATTTTGTGAAAAACAACTCGATGTTGTTATAGACAAAATAAGTTTGCTGGACTACTTGCGAGTAGTTAATTGTAAACAACTTTATATTTTGGACAACTTGTGATTATTCAAGTTTAGAGTTCCAAGATGAGGGAGTACCTCAAAACATGACACCGAACGAAATAATTGCGTTTATTTCGGTAAAAAGTGTTGAAGATAATAACACTTTGGTTTTTGATGTTTAGATATCATTGGTGTATTCGTTATTTTGGACTACTAATAAGTTGTCAAAAGGATACACATTTTGATACAAAGTGTAAAAACTAATTTACACGGACACAACGAGCGGGTTGTGATCATGACTTATGTAATAAGTCACAAATCAAACATCAAACGTATAACGAGTTCGTGAGAAACGTGGAGCATGGTTTGAGATGAAATGCACGAAAACTAGATATGTCATCTAATGTTGAGAGCATCAACATGGAAATGCACATGTAAGTTTTCAAAGAATATAACATATGAAAGATATATATGTTATTATTGTAAATGATTTTAATAAATTTAGAAAATTTATTAATGGAAAATTACAATAGTGATGGACTTGTAGATGCTTCTACCACCATCAATGTTGTTTAAACTATGTGGAGGCTTGGTCCTCAATTTGGGAGAGTATCCCAATACATGGTATTAATGAAACAACAACGTAAATGTATATATCACTATCGGCATACGTGAATGCTTTGGTTGAGAGTCAATCTAATTGACTAT
>JARYGA010006823.1:0-27321 GCA_030545235.1 Helianthus tuberosus
AGCAATTTTATAAGTCTTGAAAAAGAGACTTAGTTTCCGAGAGACTTAAAATGAATAAATATTTATATAAAAATATAAATATATCGTCGTAAGTGTGTTAGCCGTCTCGAGTAGTCGTACGTGTACAAAAAGATTATTTGTATGAAAATATCATATAACCAACTCGTATTATATATCGCGTTTCGTATGATCTTTGTCAAAATATACGTATGTGCCGTTTAGGCGTATAAAATAAATATGAAGAATTATATTTATTTTATAAAGAATCCGTCGAGTTGTTATGTTTGAAAATAAATATAAACCATATTTATTTTTGTAAAAGATTTTGCGTTGTACGACATTTAGAATAAATATATAACTATATTTATTTTAGTAACACAATCGTAGTGTCGTTTGAAATACGGAATAAATATATGAGCTATATTTATTTTGAAAAAGTATACGAGTTGACGACGTTCGAGATAAATATAATATTATATTTATTTGTAAAAGCGTTTGGAATTATCAAGGTTTGAAGTATTATAAACTCGAATTCCTTTAAGCGTCGTTTTTTGAAATATAATACATGTCGTGTTTAAGGTTTTTTTTTTTTTGAAAAACGGGCAGAGTTTCCTCTATTTTTGGACGCCCCGACAACACAAGTTGTCGCTTTTATTCTCAAAAATTCAACACAATTTAATCAAGATTCAACCATGTGCAAACTTGTCTAATATATAACGAATGTAATTTATAATTAGTCGGTTTCGAGAGCTCGTTATCACGTGATATGTTAAAACACGAAATAGTAACGCCGTTAAAATCTTTACCACTTCTTCGAGTCGAAAGTCGAGCTAACCGAGTCAACTCGCTGAGTTGACTGAGTTTGACTGAGTTGACTCGGTTTAACCGAGTCAACTGAAACCAAAACTGAGCCGTCTGAACGAACCGCTTGACCCGAACCGAACCATCTGAGCTGACTCGCTGCTGTTGACCGAGTTGACTCGGTTGAGTTGACCGAGTCAACTTGCTGAGTTAACCGAGTCAACTGAGTTGACTCGCTGAGTTGACTGAATCGTATACAAAACTGACCCGAACCTTCCTGTTGACTGAGCCGGATGAGCTGAACCAAAACTCGAACCTGCTGACCCGGAACCCGAACCGAAACCCGAACAGAACTGGACCGAGACCTGCCTGAACCGAGCACCCGAACATGAATGGAATTGAATCGTGTCATATAACCACCTTCACCCGGGATACACGTCGGGCCGAGACAAGGACCGCTGGGTAAAGGTACCGACCACCGGAAAAAGTGGACCGACCGGCGGTCCGAGATACCTACCGCCGTTCACCACCACCATCGGTCCTTTCTCCCTCCTCGCCGCCTCTCTCTCTCTTCCCGATCTCTCGGTCTCTCTCTCTCTCTCCGTTTCGTCCTGTTGCAGCCGCCACACACCACCACCATCTGGTGGTGGCTGCCGATAAGTAGAAGGCAGAAGGGGGGTTTGTTTGTCGGGTGCAATCGGGGAAGAAAAAGGGGGGGAACCGAGAGTGTTGGTGTGTGTGTTCGGTTGTTTGTTTATGAGGGAACCGATTCTCTGTGTTTGTATTTGAAATAGAGAGAGAAGGGTATGTTATGTGAGTGTGTTTGTTTATGTGTGTTGTTGTTGTGTCTGCACAAAGAAGGAGGGGCATGGCCCTTTTATACTAATCCAAGTGTGTAAAGACTAATGTGTCTCTCTAAAGTCCTGTGTTTTAAGATCCATGAAGATTTAGAAAATATTTTGCGGAGATTTGTTATAGATTTGTAAATCTTTAATAGATTTTGTAGGATTTTGTAGGGATTTAGTAGATCCTGATAAGATTTTGTAGGGATCTACACATTATGCGTAGGTTTAGGCTTGTGGATTTTGGGCTTGGGCCCAGGGCCCACAAGCTCAATCCCCGTGTTTAAGTGGCCCGTAATTCCTACGAGACCTGTTGTCAAATCCTGAATTCCGTTTAACGTCAAAAACAAAAACACGGTCGGTAGTCGTTGTTTGCACGCCCGTTCGTCGATTACGGTAATAATCTCGAAAAATTGTATCGTTGCCGTCTTTAATCCGTTCCTCGATCCGGTTCCGACTGTAGTCACAACAATTTTATTACGAAGCTAATATATATCGTAAAAATTTAATATTTGTCGGCGTTGTTAGTATTCTGTTCGGTTTCAATCCGTTGCCGTTTACGTTTCACCGGTTTCTCTGTAAACCACAATTCGCGCACTGTAAAGACGGATAGACGTTCCCAGGCACTCCAAAGGCCTAATTAAGTTAATCCGTGCTGTAGACACTATTTATTGTTGCATTAATCGTCTGTTAATTACGTAATTAAGAGCCGTAAATCACGGGTTGTCACATTCTCCCCCTGTTACAGAAATTTCGTCCTCGAAATTTAGGCTATGTTATCTCCTTGGAATTGTGTTATTCGCAGGTAAGTCCGAATAATAACCAAGTGAATGACCGCGTAATCGAAAAAGACTTATTCGAATCATGTGAATTCAGGGGCATTCCTTCACAATAGGAATCCCAACAGTTTAAAAGAAATGTGTCTCAGTAATTGATGTCAAAGGAAACGAGACGTATAGGTACAGTCACTAATGTGACTAAGTTAACAGGGATCCAACAGGAACTTCGACCAATCGAATTCCATATGAACGTATAAATGAGTTCTAGAAGCAATAACATCCCCTGGATGAACTTAGAATCAACAATCTCAAATGTAATAGTTTGCATGAAACGTTCGATCGTGATCAGCGCAAGCCGCAAGTCATGCCGACGCCACAAGGTGTCGCAATGAATGAAACCATTTAATAATAGAGGTGATCGAACAAGTATCACCTGTGTTTTGCATAAAACGCTCAATCATAATTAGCACAAGCTACAAGTTTGTACTGACACCACAAGGTGTCGTAATGATTCAAATGATTCAATAATAGCGGTGATCAAACAAATTCACCGTGTTTGAAGTCAAATGAAAGCGCAATAAAGTGAACCTTGAAAGTTTGTTTTAAATGACATCACAGGATTTTCAATTGAAAATGGAACATCAATGAAACAATGTTTTCGATCGATGGTGAAGAAACAATGGATGTCGCGAAGCATTCGATCGATGTTGAAAGAATCGTTATAAGGTACACCGGAATATGAAATAAATTTGTGTACCATTGTCTTAACACACAATTGTGTTAAGACTGTTGTAATGTGATAATTCAAAGCGGATTTAATCTGAATCAATAAAGGAATAATTAAATCCGTGCATAAGGTACGTAAACGAGTTTAGCGCAAGGTTCAAATAAGTGAAAACACCGCCACAAGGTGTCGAAATCAACAAATTAATGGAGTCGAATACCAGACAAGTTTACCACGACTCGGAACAAATGAAGTGTTCGTTAAAAATTGATTTGAATATGATGCTCCCAATACATCATATGGTGTCTCGAATCGAATAAGTGTAATGAGCAAGTTCAAACAATTGAACTTGGTTTTAGCGTAATCCGACAAATAGTATATGTATCGACAAGAAAACTTTCGGCATGGTTATAACGAAAAACCATGTATATAACTTGTAAAGAAATGATCGTAATACAATGACCCTTAAGAGGAGTAGAGATACGAAAACCTACTCAGTAAGTGTGAAATTCGAAATTTCAAATAAAGAAATTTGAGGACTTTACCTGGGGTTTCGTGTGACGACCAATTGTTTGGTGACATTACCATGGAATGTCGAACATAGCGTGTTCGTCGTTAGTTAGGTAGGGGGGATTGCGGAGATTCGTGTCGTTGCAGGATCGCGTGACAAGTTGTCGTTTCCTGATTGTTAGTTCTCCTGCTGACAGGAATCTAGCGTCGTCGTTAGATTGCGTCATCGTTTCTTCTCAAAGGCCTCGCCTTGACAGTCGTATGTGTCGTACCTCCGTTGATGTATAGCTTAAGTTTCACGTATACCTGCGCACTAGCGTTGTGTGCCGCGTAGGAGGTGATGTATCCCGACATCCGTTGTCGTAGAAATTGAGTTCCATGTATTCTCGTGCACTAGTGTTTCGTTATGCGTGGAATGTGATGTACTCCGACATCCGTTGACGTAAAGATTGAGTTGCATATATTCTTGTGCACTCGTTTTGTTATGCGTAGGCTGCCTGCTCGGGAAGTTAAAATACCACAGACAATATGGGTAATGTGTGCCCGAGTTAATATTCGCGGTTCCTACGTGATGGCTTTTAATAAACACATGCACAAATAATCAATCATATAACCGAATGCGCATGTTAGTCACCAATAAGCAATCAAGTAATTCCCCTAGTCCCACTAGTCTATCCTCCCAGCTTCTCAGACTGAACTTCCTAGTCACACTAGACTATCCTCCCAGCCTCTCAGACTGACTTCCTTTTCCGAAGGTCTTAAATGCATGTTTCCTGAACTCTCAGAGTGTTTGGTACTGTATGTAATTGTTTCGTGTACCGTGTGTAAAACACCATAATAGCGTATGTTTGAAAACAAAATTTTTGACTTATTGTTTTTCGGCAACGGTTGGAGACCATATTCGAGTACTGGGCGTTCTGTATGTATTCAAAGTCATAATAGTCTAAGTTCCCAGAGGAAAGTGAGGTTAGAGCCTAGGTATCACAAAAGGAACCTAATTCGCTGTAACCTATAGCTCTGATACCAATCTGTCACACCCCGAAATTATCAGAGCTGGCGTGACTGGACTGGTATCTTCATTGCACAGCGGAAGCAAATAAGCAAGGACTTCTAGAAACTGGACGCCTCCCAAGTACTCGAATTCTCGAATGGTTCTCCTATTCCAACCGTGCCTTGTCTTATAGTTGTAACCTGAGAAAGAACATGCGAGAAAAATCAACAAAAAGTTGAGCGAGTTCATAGTTTGTTTGTAAAAGATTTGAAATAAATCTTTTGAGTTGTGAAAGGTTTGAGATAAATCCTTTGAGTTGGGAAAGATTTGAAATAAATCTTTGGAATAACCGGTTTTTGAAGTAGTATTGAGAAAATGAATTTAAAAACCATTTTCTTGCAGAGTTATATGGAAACGTTGTGTTTGTAACACGTTATGTTCATAAAACCATGTTTTTGTAATGTTCGTATAATCATCAATGCCCACCCTGACTTTGACCCGCATAATCCTATGCCTTAAATTTGTATAAAACATGGTATTTAATTTGTATGAACAAGTATGTTTCGTAAGTATAAAGTTCCTGGTATGTAGCAAATAAGGGGACTTGTGATCACCAATGGTTTGCAAGGCCATTAGCATGTGTGAAATGCAAGTAGGAAGACTCAACCCTAGCCGATTTATGCGTTGGGCAACTAAGTCACTCAAGGTCCGTTCTGTTGGTCCTCTCAGAGGTCCGTTCTGTTGGGCCTAGAGTTGGGCTCGCTACACCCAGATAGATCTACCGCTTAAGTCCCTCGGTGTTCTGCCTACCCATTCACATGATCTAAGTAATAAACCTCCTTACGCTAACCATACCGTGTATATAAATGTCTGTAATCATTGTACATGTACTTTACCCCAGTCTCTAAGGCTGATCCTCCCCAGCCACTAAGGCTGATCCTCCCCAGCCACAAAGGCTGGCTCCTCATTCGATATATATTATCACCAATTGATCCGTCCTTAGTCATGAAAATCATTCATATTTTGATAATACTCATTTGTTTTGTAAAAACCGGTATGTTTAGTATAAACCTTTCGTAAATCATTTGAGTTCCTCGAAATCCCTTCGTAATATGATTTAGAAATACGAGTTTTGCATTTGTTCTAAACTTCGTTTACTTTTGCAAAACGTGCATGTCTTTCCACCCCGAAAACATTTATAAAAATGTAAAGCCGTAATAAGTGGGGTTATGAACTCACCTGAACATTCCTGTGCAAAGCTAGCTAATTTACGACTTCGTGATGTCGTTTCCAAGAGTTGACTTGCTAGCGTGCATTCTACAATATTCCTAACACGGAATATCTAATAAGTTTCTAAATAAACGCAGTATCTAAACTACGTGTCATCGAGCTCTACCGAATCGTTAATCGAACGATTCGACGGTAAGTTATTAACTTAATAGAAACGATTAAGTTATACGAGTTAAGTCTCGTTTAGTGTCATTAGCAATTTTATAAGTCTTGAAAAAGAGACTTAGTTTCCGAGAGACTTAAAATGAATAAATATTTATATAAAAATATAAATATATCGTCGTAAGTGTGTTAGCCGTCTCGAGTAGTCGTACGTGTACAAAAAGATTATTTGTATGAAAATATCATATAACCAACTCGTATTATATATCGCGTTTCGTATGATCTTTGTCAAAATATACGTATGTGCCGTTTAGGCGTATAAAATAAATATGAAGAATTATATTTATTTTATAAAGAATCCGTCGAGTTGTTATGTTTGAAAATAAATATAAACCATATTTATTTTTGTAAAAGATTTTGCGTTGTACGACATTTAGAATAAATATATAACTATATTTATTTTAGTAACACAATCGTAGTGTCGTTTGAAATACGGAATAAATATATGAGCTATATTTATTTTGAAAAAGTATACGAGTTGACGACGTTCGAGATAAATATAATATTATATTTATTTGTAAAAGCGTTTGGAATTATCAAGGTTTGAAGTATTATAAACTCGAATTCCTTTAAGCGTCGTTTTTTGAAATATAATACATGTCGTGTTTAAGGTTTTTTTTTTTTTGAAAAACGGGCAGAGTTTCCTCTATTTTTGGACGCCCCGACAACACAAGTTGTCGCTTTTATTCTCAAAAATTCAACACAATTTAATCAAGATTCAACCATGTGCAAACTTGTCTAATATATAACGAATGTAATTTATAATTAGTCGGTTTCGAGAGCTCGTTATCACGTGATATGTTAAAACACGAAATAGTAACGCCGTTAAAATCTTTACCACTTCTTCGAGTCGAAAGTCGAGCTAACCGAGTCAACTCGCTGAGTTGACTGAGTTTGACTGAGTTGACTCGGTTTAACCGAGTCAACTGAAACCAAAACTGAGCCGTCTGAACGAACCGCTTGACCCGAACCGAACCATCTGAGCTGACTCGCTGCTGTTGACCGAGTTGACTCGGTTGAGTTGACCGAGTCAACTTGCTGAGTTAACCGAGTCAACTGAGTTGACTCGCTGAGTTGACTGAATCGTATACAAAACTGACCCGAACCTTCCTGTTGACTGAGCCGGATGAGCTGAACCAAAACTCGAACCTGCTGACCCGGAACCCGAACCGAAACCCGAACAGAACTGGACCGAGACCTGCCTGAACCGAGCACCCGAACATGAATGGAATTGAATCGTGTCATATAACCACCTTCACCCGGGATACACGTCGGGCCGAGACAAGGACCGCTGGGTAAAGGTACCGACCACCGGAAAAAGTGGACCGACCGGCGGTCCGAGATACCTACCGCCGTTCACCACCACCATCGGTCCTTTCTCCCTCCTCGCCGCCTCTCTCTCTCTTCCCGATCTCTCGGTCTCTCTCTCTCTCTCCGTTTCGTCCTGTTGCAGCCGCCACACACCACCACCATCTGGTGGTGGCTGCCGATAAGTAGAAGGCAGAAGGGGGGTTTGTTTGTCGGGTGCAATCGGGGAAGAAAAAAGGGGGGAACCGAGAGTGTTGGTGTGTGTGTTCGGTTGTTTGTTTATGAGGGAACCGATTCTCTGTGTTTGTATTTGAAATAGAGAGAGAAGGGTATGTTATGTGAGTGTGTTTGTTTATGTGTGTTGTTGTTGTGTCTGCACAAAGAAGGAGGGGCATGGCCCTTTTATACTAATCCAAGTGTGTAAAGACTAATGTGTCTCTCTAAAGTCCTGTGTTTTAAGATCCATGAAGATTTAGAAAATATTTTGCGGAGATTTGTTATAGATTTGTAAATCTTTAATAGATTTTGTAGGATTTTGTAGGGATTTAGTAGATCCTGATAAGATTTTGTAGGGATCTACACATTATGCGTAGGTTTAGGCTTGTGGATTTTGGGCTTGGGCCCAGGGCCCACAAGCTCAATCCCCGTGTTTAAGTGGCCCGTAATTCCTACGAGACCTGTTGTCAAATCCTGAATTCCGTTTAACGTCAAAAACAAAAACACGGTCGGTAGTCGTTGTTTGCACGCCCGTTCGTCGATTACGGTAATAATCTCGAAAAATTGTATCGTTGCCGTCTTTAATCCGTTCCTCGATCCGGTTCCGACTGTAGTCACAACAATTTTATTACGAAGCTAATATATATCGTAAAAATTTTGTCATGTTCGACATTTTAACGCAAACAGACTGGTAAAACCGTACAAAATATCTCCGAAAACAGTGGTTACTAACTTACACCGTTAGAATCGTCTCGAAAAGACGAATCCAATGATATCTAATGTGAAAAACTGTATTCGGGATTTTCCAGAGTCTCCAAACGGTTCTGTCAAACGAGCTACAGATCACTTTCTATTTGCAAAACAGTCAAATTTTCTCGACGCTTCCCAACAAAAATTCCACCCCTTAAATATGCTGTTAAATTCGCTGGATATATTGTTAAATTCGCTGGATATATTGTTCAAATTCGCTGTGTATATTGTTCAAATTCGCTGGTCAACGTTCGCTGTCAAGTTCGCTGGTCAATTTCTCGATTACGACGACCTGTAAAGTCGCTGAAACCGTGATGATTTCGCTGTGGACAATCACACGGTTACCAAAGTCGCCTTTGGATTTACTTCGCCGGTCACCGAGATATTATGTCCCAATTTCGCTGGTCAGTTAAATATGCTACTTGAGTCTGCGAAGTTGTTAAATTCGCAGGTACTACAAATTCGCTGGTCCAGAAAATATGGAAACTTAATCTGTTTCAAATTTCTGAGATTTTCCAAGATTTCGTAACAATTTCCTGCAAAATCGAAACACCAAAATCAGTCCAATTTTTCGAAAATTATGAAGAGCACGAAGAACAGTCTTCGAATCTTCAAATCAGTTCAGCCGAATTTCTCAACCAAACAACCCGAACAACCCTGAAAACCTGCAAATCAGCAAATAAACAAAACAGAATATCAAAACAGCCAATAAATCTCGAAAATTTTTATCAAAACAGCCAAGAATTTCAAAAATTTTTATCAAACAAACAGAAAATTTTCGAAAATTTCAAAACCCTAGTTTTCAAGAATTCGAAAAACTCCCTGTTTCTGCAGCAACCAATTCTGAATCGAGCCTTCAAGAGCCTAATGCTCTGATACCAATTGTAGGTCCCCTATTCGTATGGATCTTTCACAGAATTGTCTTTCCAATCAAGAGTGCGGAATCCTCTTGATCAGAATAAGCAGAAAACGTGTAGAAAACAGAAACAACAAATCACTTTCAAACCCGAGTTTACTATTGATTATCCAACTTGCAGTTTACAATCAATTAAAACCCTAACCAACACAATTTCGTCTAAGCCTATTGCCTTTCACGAAATTACTCTCTCTCTAAAACTGTTTTGGCTGATTAACTTAAACCCTAAAGCCTAACCTTGTTTATATAACACAAGGTTGCAACATTAGGCTGGGTTTGCTACATGGGCTAGGCCCAAATCGTCCCCCATCACCCAATGTGGGTTTTGTTTAGCCCAAACTCTAATCACTCACTAATACAAAGCTAAACCCGCTAACTGTTTCTCGTTTATCTAATTACAAGATATCCAAAGACCAAATCTAAGCTGTTGTCACAAACATGCACCAACAGAAATGTTGTCTGTTCAGCCCATTCAAACGGCATGTATTGCCCTTTTTCACTTCCATGCGCGTCCCCTACTAATTTTAGGGCTTAGGGACATGTGTTAATGATCAGGGATCACTCTTAGACTTAGTTGTCATCATCAAAATGGATCAAGAACACTATAAATAGCCCCATTGTTGCAAGACTTGATCACTCATTCATTCCTTCATCTCCTGATCATTTCTGGAACTCAAGACCTCCTTCTAAGCTTCCCTAATAGTGCATAGGACCTTGGTAAGTCTACTTAACCTTCCCTAATCTTGTTTTGCTTAGTTATTAGCTTAAAAGTCAAACCGTCGTAATTAAGGTTTGACTTATCGATTAATCACTAATGGTCCAGTGGTTAGTCGAATTGAAGATAGTTATAAGTTGGTAATTATGTGGGCAATAAACCCTTAAAAGGGCACCCTCAGATTCCCACTCTAACTAGATCAGATGTCGGGTCAAAGATGTTTAGAAAAAAGTCAACAGAAGCTTAATTTGCAAATTAACATGTAATTAGCAATGTAGAAGGCATGTAACCTATTTTATCACTCATATACGTTGGTAATAAGTATAAGAACTGATCTAAGCTTGTTTGATCCGACAATTTTCTGTTTAGACCCGGTTCGGAACCGAAAGTCGCAAAGCTTTGACTTTTGCTTTGACTTCAGTTCTGACCTGGTTTAGAAGGGTTTGGAAATGCCTTAGGGATTCCTTAAGACCAGGCTACGTGATAGTATAACCCTCTATGGTTGGATCGTTGATTGTCCGATTCGTTTACTCGTTTCCGTTAAATGCCTAATGTTGAACATAATGCCCCTTTTGACCATAAAACGAGAATTTTGGAAATATGAAAGGACAATAATCTTTATTACTGATTTATAAACATGCCCCTAAAATTTCACATCAGTTGGAGGTCTAGATTAGGAGTTATGTTCATTAGCGTAATTATAACGCCTTTTAGTAATTAAACGGCGCAATTATCATAAAGCCTATCTAAACCCAATTTTTGACACCAAACCTTTTATCCACTGATATAATATAATATTTTGAGATTTTTAAAGATTTTTAATTATTTTTAAACTGATCATAACCTAAGGCTATCGCCTTAATTCGGTAAATACCGATTATACCCTTTTTATGTATAAAATGAGTTTTACATAGTATTTTAACACCAATCCAATTGCTACTGATTTTATATAATAAATAAAGTATTTTAAGCTTTATAACCTGATCAGAAAACTCAGATTTTCTGTATAACCCGGAAATCACTTAAAATGGCTTTTTAAGCGTATTAAACGCATAGTTTGGGTTTGAAGCCATTTTGGTATATAAGACCTATTACCAACTGATATGACCTAATAAAATAAGTTATTCTAATGATGTATTCGGACACGAATATCAGAATTTTAATTAACCTCTTTTATAATCTTTTAAATGACCAAAATACCCTTACGGGGCTTATTTTGAGATTAAACTCGTTTTGGGCATAATGGAAGATATCCTACTGATATCACAATATGTTTAAGGCATATTAACTTAGGAAACTTGTATATGACTCTTATGGTTACCCGTTACGCCTCTTGCACGTTCGGTTCGGTTTATGTAACTAGTTTGCATAAGTTAGCCGAAACGGGTCAAACCTTATCATTTTTATCTCAAAATCCAGAAGGTGTTTAGATTACCCATATTATACAAGTCTTCAAACTTGTCGGGTCTAAAACACATTCTATTCCGGTCTTCGCTTAATCATGCGTTTGAACCGTATATTTCCTTAAAACTAACCGGTCTAAGTTTAGGCTTAATTAAAGACCCGTTAGTATTATAATTGGTTATTTATACCATCATTTCCAGACTAGAGCCTTCCGGTAAATTGTACCTACGCTTACTTAAGTGAATACGGCTGAGTTATTATAATTCATTTCCAGACTTAATCATGCGTTTGAACCGTATATTCCCTTATACGGGCTTGGGATACGGTATTATAAAAAAATACCGCTTAGTCGGGTGTAGAAACCTTTTAATCGGATATGATTAAATTGCATAATCCTGTTTTAATCTGTATTGATTGATAACAAATAAATTTAGGGGTTAATGACCGTGTCATGGATATCCTTGGCTCATTTAAAAAGTGAATGGCCATAACTTAAGCACAAGGTGTAGGCATAACACCTCCTGTTGCGTATGTAAAAGATATACTCACTCGTAAGGATGTCTTCTTGTGAGTTATATTTATGGTGTGTCGATTAATCTTGACCGGCTTGTATTGTATAATCACCGGCCCTAAATGTTGGACAACCATGTAAATCGGATACAAGATTTTTATTAATAAGATTGTCCCAAGTTATAAAAGATATTTTGTGCCTCGTGTATTCAAATCAATTTTCAAACTCTTTTCCAAAATGAGTCAGTTAATTGTATTTACCAGTGTAAACTGACGTATTTTCCAAAAAGGTTAAGTGACAGGTACTGAACGTAATTGGCTGGAAGCTCGGGGCGTTAATAAGGAATCTTGCAAGTTTTAGATGCCTGAAATCTGTTGAACAGTTTTTCTTTTATTTGATCCGCCTGTGGGTCCTTTACTTTCCGTTGTAATACTTTGATATTACTTTTTATTCGGATGGTAATATATTTATCTTTTGCTTCCGCTGTGCATTTATACATTGTGTTGTTTGACTATGATGATATCAACTACGTCACGATACTCCCCACCGGTAATTCGTGGAAATATCGGGGTGTGACACGCATAAATCCATTTTAAGCATATGTAGTCAATTTTTGACACCTAAATTGATCATACAGCTTTACTAAACATGTTTTGGCATATAAGACTTATCATAGGTCATATTTAACCATCCGAACGCATTTTTAAGCAAATGACCCGTTAAAGTAGCGTAAACTACCTTAACGAGTCATAACGGTCAAAAGAACTTAGGATTCATTCCAAATCAGAATGTTGAGTTTGTTAAACCATTTCATATGAGTTCCAACACTCATTTGGTTTATAAGACCTCATTCTATCTGATTCCCCGATTTAAGTCCCGACTTATTAACATAGTTATCCAATGTTAGGACACACTTGATTCCTTGATCTCTTGAGCTTTGGTTACACTTTCATACAAGACTATTATGCAATCCCAAGTGAGTACATAGTCCCCTATTTTACATTTTCAAATGTTTTCGGGGTGATTCATATGTGCCTATTGTTACTTTCTTGTTTTCACGACATTATACATGCTTTGTTTACATAGTACATAAAGTACACGATTTCAAATGCATTTTTCTTTGTATGTTGACCTAGCACACCTAGTACATTGATTTCAAAGTCACTTTTGCTTCATATGTTGACTTAGCATATCTAGCACATTGATTTCAAAGATACTTTTGCTTCATATGTTGACCTAGCATATCTAGCACATTGATTTCAAAGATACTTTTGCTTCATATGTTGACATAGCATATCTAGCACATTAATTTCAAAGATATATAGTTTGTCTCAAGTTATTTATGAAAGTTGATATACCAAATGGTATATAAAATGATTTTGAAATATTTTCAAAATGTTTTGGTTATTTGTATTACCAGTAAAAACTGACATATTTTCAAAAGACTAAGCGCAGGTTTGCAAAGTACAGAATAGGCAAGAAGCTACCCGGTAATTGCTTATTGGAATTTGCGACTCCAAGAAAAAAGCCTAGTAGTCTTTTATGTAATCATTTATTATTCGATCATCTTGTGGATCTTTTAGTACACTCTCGTCTGTATATATTATTTTTGAATTTTCAGACATTGTACTTTATAATAATTATTTTATACTCCCAATACTTCCGTTGTGTTAATGTGAATATCTATATCAATTTGTCACGCATAAACCCCAAGTCCGGGCCCACCAGGAAATAACGGTGTGACACCTCAGGTACCCTTACTGTCTCTCATATCCTTTCAGATTCTACGTGTTTAGGATTCTGACATTACTATTTTCTAGATGCAGGACCCCAAAAGCCCTCTAGCTACTTTGACCTCGCTGGAGTCCTTAAGTTTGCAGAGTAGGGTACTCAGGTTAAGCACGAAAGAACCGCTCATTCTACTAGCAAGGCAGAGCCTTTCCTCTCCGCTCCAAGGCTACCTCCAACAAAAAACACAAGAATCCATATTTCATGGACTTGGAAGCTTTCGATAACATGGATCCTGTAGAGATTACAAAAAAGCTTCAAATGATTAAAAGTGTGGTAAGTACAAGTTAAGTATTCTTATTTCAGTTTTCTGATTAACGTGTCTAATGTTGTGCAGGCTCTCTCCAAGCTTCTCACTACCCAAGATGAATAGTTAGCTCAATATGTTGAAAAGATCTCTGACATGGAGCTACTTGCAGAGCACCGGGCTAAACACTCTAAGGATCTTCGCATCGAACTTGAAGCTACGAGGAAGAGGTGTCATGAGCTAGAGAAGGCTCATCAGAAGCAGCTGAAACAGATTGAATCTAAATCCAATAAGTCTATCGCCCTCACCATCTTTCAGTCCAAGATCTTGATGTACGAGGAGACCAAAGCGGAGGGTTTCAAGGTTAAGGCTTGGGATGTGAGGAAGTGGAAGGCTGTGGTGGCCAAGTTGGGCAGACGAGTTGAGGTTCCTGAGGCTGAGGGTGAAAAAATTGAAGAGGTTGAGGCTAATAAGGCTGGTGAAGATCCTGAGGCTGAGGCTACAGGTGGAGAAGGTGAGAAGGAGTAGTAGGTAAATGGGGCAATGATGGATATTCTTGACCAGGCCATAGCCCCATTTTTTAGGTTTTGTGGTTGTGTAATCCCCCTAAACAATTTACTTTTCCTGTCTCTTTTGCATGCACCCCTGAGGGGGATTTCGAACAAGGATATTCAATGATTTTGAACAATAAGCGTGGGACACGTGTAATGGTTTTAGGGCCTCTAGATTTGGTTTTTGATGGAAAAATAATGATACATTATTTTACAGGTGGAGAAGGTGAGAAGGAGTAGTAGGTAAATGGGGCAATGATGGATATTCTTGACCAGGCCATAGCCCCATTTTTTAGGTTTTGTGGTTGTGTAATCCCCCTAGACAATTTACTTTCCTGTCTCTTTTGCATGCACCCCTGAGGGGGCTTTCGAACAAGGATATTCAATGATTTCGAACAATAAGCGTGGGACACGTGTAATGGTTTTAGGGCCTCTAGATTTGGTTTTTGATGGAAAAATAATGATACATTATTTTAAGAAAGTAATTGCATACTTGTTTTTTTTTCAAATTTAAAGTCGCCAATTTTTACAATATTTTTTTTTCAATTTTCGTTTACAATTACAATAAATTCCATTTTTATTTTTCGTTCACAATTTTTCCCTATAGGATTTTTTTATTTATGGTATAATTGTATCTTTAAAATTTAGATTGTGACCGATTTTTTAAATCAATTTCACAATTATACTTTCTTTTATTCCTATACAATGGATGTCACACCCTCAAATCCACAGGCGGTGTACTACCGCGAGGCGTGTGACTGACCAAGATCTAGCCATCAATCATACTGAACAATTAATATAATAACAGTAAAGTTCACCAACCATAAGGATTAGTGACCACCATAGTTATAGACCAAAAGTTTTAAGTTCAAACAACAATTTAAGTGAGTAGCGGAAGCATAGTAGGATAGTTCAAACAAAAGTTCATGTTTCTAAATTATTTAAAGAAACCCAACACACGGGTTTAGACGTCCACTACACATCCTCAAGCTGCAAGCTCCTGAGTCAATGAGTACCTGCAAAGCATGCAGTAGGGTGTCAACACAAAGTCGGCGAGTTCATGAGTTTGTCCAGTTTTAATTCCAAAAAACTTGTTTCGATAGTTAATTTACTCATTTATATCATGCGATGGGGAGCTACCCCATATGTAAGCTACTAAACTGCATTATACCGAATCCTTACGACCGTACATTTCCGTAGAGTGCCCCGTTTGTCAATGTCTATCATCATTGACGGTTGCCAGAGTCTATGAGTTCACGCCCGTCCTCCTCCAGAGGCACGGTGTGAGGTTGGTGAGACCTAAATAGCGCTATCAACTAATAACCCATTCGCCAGGCCTCGGCGACTAATCGGTATCATGAGTAGGGACTTGAGTGATAGAGTTTCGTCTAGTCTCGCTTGTTACATCTAATATAAATAGTAAATAACTGTGTGTCCTGCGTAAGGGGAGAAAAGTAAGTTTGTATCCCACACAAGGAAGTAGCGTTTTTTGTATCCCGCACAAGGAGATAGCGTTGTTTGTTCCGTTTCCCAACCCCCAGGAATGCATGCTTTTAGTAAAGGTTGTGAACTCACCTTGGGTTGCTCGGCAAATGGTTTACTTGGTCAAGTGTGCTGGTCATCCACATCCTAATTTGGTTACCAGTAGAGGTCAGGCTCGGGTGCAAATAAGTCACGTATACTCTACACGTATATAACACATAGCATACATATCATACCAGTATCCTATACGTCATTGGGCCTGTCCTAACATTTAAACGGTTAAGTCATAGCAGCACATAATCCAGATGAACAGTAGCAAGAAACACACACAACCCAAAACAGGTTGTCACACATTGCGGCCCAATAACGGAGTCAAGCAGCCCAGTCGAGACAAAGTGGTCTCGACTCGAGAGTACGAGGTCTCGAGTCGCATCTAGAAGGTCTCGAGTAGTGAATATTTGCGTTGCAGCCTTGGGGATCTCGAGTCGAGATCTTGCTAGTCTCGAGTCCTTGAAGCCTGCTACTTGGTCTCGAGTTGTCACTTTGATGGTCTCGAGTCGCTACCAGGAGTGAAACACTTGCTGAGTCGAGACCATCGAGGAATCTTTCTAGAACATTGCCAGCTTTTTGTACTAACCAATCAGATTTTACCAACATGTTCCCAATTTCGTACACCCACCAAAACAGATCAAATCATCACATATTCAAATATTCATGTCACATTTATCATGTTCTTCACCATTTCATTCATTTTCATAAAGCATGTTTAATATTTAACAAGATGGACTAAATCCTCTAAAAACAGATCAACCTACACTCCATCACAATCAATGCTAAATCACATTTATTTCACGAAGAGCATTGTTAACCCATCATCAAATCATCTTAACATTCCTACTCATGCATAATGTACATTGTTCATCAAATAATATTGCATCACCACATGGCAAAGAGCATCAAAAACAGCAACAGTTGGCACAATATTACTCAGTACGATCATTCCAAGCTAATAACATCATTATACATCTATACACTACCTAAAAATCCTAGTAATCAACAAAAATACTAACCAGTTAGATATCCGAAGGGTGAGAGTGTGGAGAATCGATGAAGGAGTTTGCAAATGATGATAATGAGCTGATCCGAGAGTCCTTGATGCCATCGGTTGATCCGAGAGAAGGAGAAGAGAAGGATGCTTGTTTTAGGGTTTTCTAGAGAGAGGGGATGAGATGAGAGAGAGTATGGATAGGGGGGATGTTTGGGAATTATGAGAGAATGATTGTTGCCCGAAATAGGGAAATTTCGGCTTGGGTAGGGGTTTTATAACCTTTCAAAGGCGGTGCACCCTAAAAAGGTTTCCGAGTGGGCTTTACGAGTGTGTGGCCCAACTGTTTCGGGTCACTCGAGACCAAGTGGTCTCGAGTCGAGACCTTGCTGTCTCAGTATTCATATTGGCACATTTACATATATATATATATATATATATATATATAGTAGGAGTTCTGCGGAAAGTGTGTTTTTCCTAGAAAGTCTAGGAAGCGATCTGGGCCATCCGATTGGTGTTTTTAATGGCTTAGATCAAATGGATGGCATTTTCGTAATATTTGAGTTATATAATTAGAGACTTTTAATATAGTGAGGGTATTTTGGTAATTGGAAGTGTTTTAAATTAGTCAAGAAACTGCCATATCAATAATCAATCCCTAAAATCATGGGATTTCCCCTCTTTCTTTCTCTCTATCTCTCTCTCTCTCCCTAAACGCAACCAAAGAAGAACCATCCATTTTTCCTGCAAATATTCTTCTCCGATTGGTCATATATCGGTTGTTTTTCATACTTGTTTCAATTTTTTTTATCTATCATTGAATCGGGTTCTTATTTTTAGTCAATGGACCTTAATGTTTGACATGCTAGAGTGGGCTCTAGGTTTATGTGTTTTACCATTTTAATGTTGATTGATGACAATGTTTTGAAGACGAAGACACTGGGTTATGTTGAAGACGAAGACACTGACAGTGTGTCCAGCAATCTGCTTGTTGTTAAAACACAATGTCAAGAAATATGCTTGCTATTAAAACACAGTGTCAAGAATCCTCCAGCAATCTGCTTGCTATTAAAACACAGTGTCAAGAATCCTCCAGCAATTTGCTTGCTGTTAAAACACAGCGTAAAGAAATCTGCTTGCTGTTAAAACACAGTGTCAAGGAAATCTGCTTGCTGTTAAAACACAATGTCAAGAAATCTGCTTGCTGTTAAAACACAGTGTCAAGAATCCTCCAGCAATCTGCTTGTTGTTAAAACACAGTGTCAAGAATCCTCCAGCAATCTGCTTGTTGTTAAAACACAGCGTCAAGAAATCTGCTTGCTGTTAAAACACAGTGTCAAGGAAATCTGCTTGCTGTTAAAACACAATGTCAAGAAATCTGCTTGCTGTTAAAACACAGTGTCAATAATCCTCCAGCAATCTGCTTGCTGTTAAAACACAGCGTCAAGAAATCTGCTTGCTGTTAAAACACAACGTCAAGAAATCTGCTTGCTGTTAAAACACATTGTCAAGAAACACATCGTCTTGTATCATTTAAATTGAAACTGTCAATTTGATTTAAATGGAATATTTAGTTTCCATAGTTAGTTATCCTAATAAAATAATCCATAATTAAAATAATATTCAAATTACACAATTGCCCTTTTAGTTAAAATCCTTCAATGCCACATGTCGCGTTCTTATTGCTTCCTAGACTTTCTAGGAAAAACACACTTTCCGCAGGAACCCTACTATATATATATATATATATATATATATAGTGGGGATCCTGCGGAAAGTGTGTTTTTCCTAGAAAGTCTAGGAAGCGATCTGGGCCATCCAATGAGTGTGTTTAATGGTTGAGATCATCTTGGTGGCATTTTGGTAATATGTGTTTCTTAAAAATAGGATTATTTAATTAATCAGGGGTAGATATGTCATTTAGCTTGTTTTAAATATGGAAATAATTGTCATTCTATAAACACGCCACATTTCTTGCAATTTTTTTTCTCTCTCTCCCTTTCTCTCTCTCTCTTCCTTCCTTCTATCCTTCATGAAGAAACACATCAAGAAAACACATCATATTAATATGCTTGCTGTTAAAACACAGCGTCAAGAAATCCTCCAGCATTACAAGCATGGATGGTAAAACACAGCGTATGAATCTGCTTGCTGTTAAAACACAACTGTATGAATCCGAATGCT
Source organism: Helianthus tuberosus (assembly GCA_030545235.1). Classification (NCBI taxonomy): domain Eukaryota; kingdom Viridiplantae; phylum Streptophyta; class Magnoliopsida; order Asterales; family Asteraceae; genus Helianthus; species Helianthus tuberosus. The sequence goes on from JARYGA010006823.1 coordinate 19,217, forward strand.
AAAACACAACTGTATGAATCTGCTTGCTGTTAAAACACAACTGTATGAATCTGAATGCTAAAACATAACTATATGAATCTGCTTGCTGTTAAAACACAACTGTATGAATCTGAATGCTAAAACACAACTGTATAAATCTGCTCGCTGTTAAAACACAACGTCAAGAACATTCTGGTGGTTTCTAGACATAGTTAAAAATCGATACAGACCAGATAATAGTAAACAGAAAAAGAAGTGTATTTGCCATATCCGCCATCAAGAATTGTGTTTGAAGCCATAACTATCTCTCACGTAAAAAATGATTTACGAATAAAGTTGATCAAGATCGTGAAAGGAACGAATGAGAATTTGATTGATATTTACGTCTGGTAGTAATTCGCAAATCATGGAGAATCAGTTACCATAAAATCGTGCATAGTTAGTTAATGAGATATAAATTCCAAAATTAAAATAAAATGTCAAATTACACAATTGCCCTTTTAGTTAAAATCCTTCAATGCCACATGTCACGTTCTGATTGCTTCCTAGACTTTCTAGGAAAATAAGGCTTTCTACCCAACTCCTACTATATATATATATATATATATATATATATATATTAGTACACATAACACAATGAGAGGGTCACACAATGCACACAAGTAAATACAAATTCTCATTTAATAATATACATACACATAGCTCCATTACATGATATGGTTGTTTGGAAGGACCCGAAGTGTCACATTATCCCCAAGTTTTAAGAACTTTCATCCTGAAAGTTAAAGCGCAGCCACTGACAAGCTAGGGTGTACTCGAATGCATCTGCGGGGTGTCACGTCGTCCCCCCGTTAGTTTGGAATTTCTTCCTGAAATTCCGTTGTAGCTTCAGTGCTGGGAGTTTCGTTTGCAAACAACTGGGGATACTTGCGCTTCATCTGGTCTTCCCGTTCCCAGGTAAACTTTGGGCCACGACACGAGTTCCAACAAACTCGTACGATAGGTATTTTGCTATGTTTGAGGGTTTTGACTTCTCGATCAGTGATCTCGATCGGTTCCTCAATAAAGTGTAGATGATCGTCAGTAGTAAGTTCCTTAAAAGGAATGATGAGTGTTTCATCTGACAAACACTTCTTCAGATTAGACACGTGAAAGATGTTGTGCACCGCACTCAGCTCTTCAGGCAGATTTAATCTGTAAGCAACCTTACCGATCTTTTCGGTAATTTCAAAAGGTCCAACATATCGCGGATTAAGCTTGCCCCGTTTACCAAAATGGACCACACCCTTCCAGGGTGAGACTTTAAGTAGAACCCGGTCCCCGACCTGGAATTCTAGAGGTTTCCTACGCTTATCAGCGTAACTTTTTTGACGATCACGAGCTGCCGTCATGCATTATCTGATCTGGGCAATCTTTTCCGTTGTATCGACTACAAGTTCTGGGCCGATAATTTGGCTTTCGCCAACTTCCGCCCAACACAGAGGTGATCGGCATTTACAACCGTACAATGCCTCAAAGGGTGCTGCTTGAATGCTAGTGTGGTAGCTGTTGTTGTAAGAAAACTCTACCAAAGGTAGGTGTCGCTCCCACCCGTTTCCAAAATCAATGACACATGCTCTAAGCATGTCTTCGAGTGTTTGGATGGTGCGTTCAGTTTGGCCATCGGTTTGGGGGTGGTAAGCAGTGCTCATATCTAGACGTGAGCCAAAGGATTTATGCGTAGCTTGCCATAACTCGGATGTAAAACGTGGTTCACGATCGGAAATGATAGAGATTGGCACCCCGTGCCTAGCAACTATTTCCTTCAAGTAGATAGCAGTAAGCTTCGAATACTTGTCTGTTTCCTTGATCGCGAGGAAGTGTGCAGACTTAGTTAAGCGGTCCACGATGACCCAAATGGTATCGTTCCCACTTTGGGACCTTGGTAAGCCTGTGACGAAATCCATGGAAATTTGCTCCCATTTCCATGTTGGCAACTCTGGCTGTTGCAACAAGCCTGACGGCTTCTGGTATTCGACCTAGACCCTAGCGCAGGTCAAGCATTTGCTGACGTACTTAGAAATAATGACTTTCATGTTAGGCCACCAATACAGGGTCTTGAGATCGTGATACATTTTATCGGCGCCAGGATGTATCGAGTAGCGAGACTTGTGTGCTTCTTCCATCACAAGTTCTCGAAGATTTCCATAAGATGGAATCCAGATGCGGTCCACAAAGTAATGAATACCGTCGTCCTTGAGTTCAAGTCGTTTCTCCATTCCCCATAGGGATTCAGCTAGGAGATTTTCCGCCTTCAATGCTTCAGCTTGAGCGTTGTGGATTTGATTAGGAAAGTTCGAGTGGATAGTAATCTGTAAGGCGTGAACGCGCTTAGGTTTGGTTTCCTTCCTACTGAGGGCGTCAGCTACAACATTGGCCTTGCCTGGATGATACTTAATTGCGCATTCGTAGTCAATAAGGAGTTCGACCCATCTGCGCTGCCGCATGTTCAACTCCTTCTGGTCCAAAATATGTTGGAGACTCTTGTGATCAGTATAAATCATGCACTTGGTACCGTACAAGTAATGTCTCCAAATTTTGAGTGCAAAGATGACTGCTCCGAGTTCCAAATCATGCGTCGTGTAGTTCCTTTCGTGAATCTTGAGTTGTCGTGAAGCGTAGGTGATAACTTTCTCACGTTGCATCAACACGCAACTGAGCCCAAGAATAGACGCGTCGCAGTAGATGACAAAGTCATCGGTACCCTCAGGTAATGAAAGAATAGGAGCACTACAAAGGTTCTCCTTTAGCTTCTGAAAAGCAGACTCCTGAGCCTCATTCCACTTGTAAGCAATACCCTTCTGGGTGAGAGTCGTGAGGGGCTGAGCGATCTTCGAAAACCCCTTATTGAATCTACGATAGTACCCTGTCAATCCCAAGTATTGGCGAATTTCAGTCGGAGTCTTCGGTGTAGGCCAATTCTTGATGGAGTCGATCTTAGCTGGATCGACGTGAATACCATCCCGATTGACCACGTGCCCAAGGAAATGGATTTCTCGAAGCCAGAAGTCACATTTCGAGAACTTGGCGTACTGTTGTTCGTTGCGAAGGAGTTTGAGAATAAGACGCAGGTGTTGTTCATGCTCCTCTTGGCTCTTCGAGTAGATCAGGATGTCGTCGATAAACACGATCACGAATTTATCGAGTTAGAGTTTGCACACTCGATTCATGAGATCCATGAAAACCGCAGGTGCATTTGTCATTCCAAAAGGCATAACAAGGAACTCGTAGTAACCATAACGAGTCCTGAACGCAATTTTAGAGATATCCTCATCGCGGACTCTCAACTGATGATAACCTGATCGCAGGTCGATCTTGGAGTAGTAGCTCGACACTTGCAACTGGTCGAATAGATCGTCGATACGTGGAAGTGGGTAACAGTTCTTGATGGTAACCTTGTTCAACTCACGATAGTCGATACACATACGAAATGTGCCATCCTTCTTCTTGACAAAAAGCACGGGTGCTCCCCATGGTGATGAACTAGGACGAATAAAGCCTTTATCTAACAGTTCTTGCAGTTATGTAGAGAGTTCATTCAGTTCTGCGGGGGCTAGTCGGTCTGGTGCTCGAGCTATGGGTGCCGTTCCAGGAGTTAGCTCAATTCGGAATTCGATCTGACGGTGAGGAGGAAGCCCAGGTAATTCCTCAGGGAATACCTCGGGATAGTCGCGTACAACAGGGAGATCTTCAATCCTCTTTTCCTTTTCCTGGGTGTCGGTGACAAGTGCTATAATAGCGGTATACTCCTTTCGTAAACACTTCTGGGCCTTTAAGTACGAGATGATGCATGTGACAGCTCCACTTTTGTCACCTTGAAAGATGAGGGGTTCACCAAAAGAATGGGGAATACGGACGACTTTCTCCTGACAGAGGATTTTAGCTCGATGTTTGGATAACCAATCCATACCAATGACGACGTTGAAGCTTCCAAGAACGATAGGAAAAAGATCGATGGAAAAGGTCTGACCAGATAATACGAGTTTGCAGTTGCTGACAATGTGTGAGGCCTCGATGTTTCTACCATTAGCTAACTCGACGATGCGCTTATAGTTTAACGGCGTATGCTTAAGCTTCTTACTAATACGTAGGGATACATAGCTAGCATCGCCTCCAGAATCAAACAGTACAGAAACATAACGGTCATCGAGTAGGAACTTACCCGCTACAACGTTGGGATCATTCCTCGCTTCTTTAGCTCCAATCACAAAGGCCCTGCCTCTTGCGCCATTCCCACCATTATTGTTTTGTTGTTGTTATTGTTTTTTCCAGCACCCTGGTTGTTGTTGTTGCAGTTTTGATTCAGTTCAAGGCAATCCTTCCGCATGTGCCCCATTGCTCCACACTAGTAGCAGCCACGGTTGTTACCCTGCTGTTGTTGCTGTTGTCGCGGCTGTTGCGGCTGATTCTGTCGAGCTGGATACTGACTTCTACAATCTTTGGCCTCATGCCCCATCTTGTTGCATCGCTGACACTGGCTTCTTCCACATGGCCCACTGTGGTGTCGGTTACACTTGTTACACTTGGGGTGGTTCCCTCGATAGCCACCCTGTTGCTGAGGGCCCTTATTGTTTTCAGTCTTCCTTTGCTTAGCTGGGACCTAAGTGGGGTTAGCATCCTTACCCTGATTTCCATCCCACGTTCGCTTGTTATCACCAGAAGCTCCAGTAGTAGCACTGATCCTTTTGGGCAGCTTGCCTTGTTCCACAGCTTGATCAGTGAGTCGGTGAGCGAGATGAATGACTGGCTGAATCGTAGTGAGGTTGGCTGAAGTGACCAAGCTCTGGATTTCAGGGACCAAACCCTTGATGTACAGTTCGATCCTTCGATAAGCAGGCTGAGACATGTTCAGACAGAGAGCAGCATAGTCGTTGGACAGCTTGGTGTAGGTCTCAATTTCTGATCCAACCATTTTGAGCTCATAGTACTCGTTCTCGAGCTTGTGGATGTCATCCCTGTGGCAGTACTCCTCTTTGATCATGTTTTTGAAATCTTCCCAAGCAGTGGCGTTGGCAGTCTCCAACCCAAGCATCTGAATTTGGGCCTTCCACCATGAAAGCGCGTTTCCTTCAAGCGTACTAGTAGCAAACTTCACCCAACTAGCAGTGGGACACTTGCAAACGGCGAACACAAATTCGGCCTTCTCAATCCAGTGCAGAAGACCTATGGAACCCTCAGTGCCATTGAAAGGGAAAGGCTTACAATCCATGAAGGTTTTGAAGGTGCGTCGTGGTTGCACATGTGCAGGCTGACCTGTCGTGGAAAACAAAGCGAATAGGTTTAGGGACCAAAAGGCGATGCGGGGGTAGGATCTAAACATCCTAGAATAACGGGTTTACCTCCAGGGTGGGCTGCGAAAGCTGCAGCCACCGTGTTGATCAGGTTAGTGAACTGATCCTGAGTCATGTTAATGTTCCCTCGTCCGCGTCCGCTCATTGTCTTCATTGCCAAAAAACACAATATGAGTGCGACGTCATAGTGTAGCAAGAATGAGATAGAAGAGGGATGTGTGTGTATATATATCTAACTAGGCACACTAGTACCTATAATACCACATAGTTCATGATGTGCGTGAATTAAATATATTTTTATAAATGAATTTTCCTTCACACAAATTTAGTTTTAAAATGATTTTCACCTAAGAACTAAACTACATACACAAAAGGGCAAGTGTACCCGTCGAGTGGTAATACAGTTTGTCGGTAAGAACCGGATATCAATCTGTGGACGCGGTGTCTCGATACTAAACTTTTGTTACTTTAAAGCTTTTTCAATTAGCGATTTTTGGGTTTTCCTAATTTATCATGCAATAATATAAAAATAAAATACTAAAATAACAAGAACTAACAATTTCGAAGGGGAAGTTGCCTAAACTAAGTATCCACTAATGACTATGTGATAACTAATGGAAGCTCTAGTGATGAGACAACCTCTAGAATAACTAAGTTCCAGTCAAGGTTCCTAGTTTTATAATTCTTTTGGAAAATTAAAATGAATAACACTCTAATCACCTAAGAATCGTTCTTTTAAGTTCAGTTGTTAAGTGATGTTAATCTTTTAATCAAGAGATACTCGTTTGTCAAAACTCCTAACTCGACAACTTAGGGAAAACTAACTGAACAACATACTAATCACCCTAAATTGCTTTCATGTTAATAACATTTTGACATTGTTCTTGAGACAAACCACAAGCATGATCATGCTAGAAGACAATCTTTGCCTAAATCATCATACTAACACAATTACATACTATAGAATTCACCTAAACACTATCATGATCTTTCCAAATCCAAGTGCAAGAATTCATACACATATTCAAATCATAATAAATTTCATGTTAGCAATCACCATTCCCATTCCCAGTCTCATGCTATGAATCAAAGTAACAAGATTCAATAAACATAATCTACACATGGGTTTTCCACATGTCATGTATAAATTTATGAGCAAACATTCATGAACAACAACCTTCAACATGCATATGAACTCCAAGAACAAGCTAGAACATTATTATGAAGATTAACAAACACTTATCACCACATCAACTTCCATATTCATCACATATTCAAAAGATTCAACATGGTTTAGGCAACTACAAGTGTTTAGCCCATATGGCTTACAAGAACCACAAACATGCTTGCTAAAGTACCAAAATTCATGGTTAAAATCAAGAAATTTCAAACCATAAACAAGCAAGGAAGTAGGATGGTTGATGAATAATGATCCTCTTGATGTTGGAAGCCCTCTTAATGCTTGAAAGTGGATGCAATCACCAATTTTTGGAGTTTAGAATGGTGGGTCAAAACTACAGGGGCCTCCCCTCACTTGTTGCGTCTGATGTCTTTTATATAGGAAAGCATATGTATTAGGTGTGTCCAGGAGTTGGCATTGGGTGTGCCAAAGAGGCATCGGGTATGCCCAAGAGTTGGCATTGGGTGTGCTGTGTGTTTGACCGATCTGCACCACCCATTGGCTCTTCAAGCCCCAATGTCTGGTATATGGTACATGGAATACCTGTTGGGTAAATGAAGGCATTGGGTGTGCCAAAGGATGGCAATAGGTGTTTCTCCTCACAATTGCAACTTGCATTTAGTCTCCAGAAAACCACAAAGCTTCAACAAACCCTTGAAATTCACAAATTAATAAAATAAGCAACTAAACTTATGAATTTCCGATAAACGATTGTAAAACAGGGGTAAAATCATGCTATAATATACGTATAAATTTAAGCATATCAGTTCACCAAACAAGAAATCAAGTAAACACAAGTCCAAGCCATGAGGTCTAATACGTTGAGCCTTGCACTTGGAGGGTAGTGTCGTCAAGAGTCACGGGTTATAGTCTGGTTTTTCTCAAAAAGACTTTCTTTTTAAAACCGAGTTCACGATAACCAATGGCTCTGATACCAATCTGTCACACCCTCAAATCCACAGGCGGAGTACTACCGCGAGGCGTGTGACTGACCAGGATCCAGCCATCAATCATACTGAACAATTAATATAATAACAGTAAAGTTCACCAACCATAAGGATTAGTGACCACCATAGTTATAGACCAAAAGTTTTAAGTTCAAACAACAGTTTAAGTGAGTAGCGGAAGCATAGTAGGATAGTTCAAACAAAAGTTCATATTTCTAAATTATTTAAAGAAACCCAACACACGGGTTTAGACGTCCACTACACATCCCCAAGCTGTAAGCTCCTGAGTCACTGAGTACCTGCAAAGCATGCAGTAGGGTGTCAACACAAAGTTGACGAGTTCACGAGTTTGTCCAGTTTTAATTCCAAAAACTTGTTTTTGATAGTTGATTTACTCATTTATATCACGGGACGGGGAGCTACCCCATATGTAAGCTACAAAACTGCGTTATACCGAATCCTTACGATCGTACGTTTCCGTAGAGTGCCCCGTTTTTCAATGTCTATCATCATTGACGGTTGCCAGAGTCTATTAGTTCACGCCCGTCCTCCTCCAGAGGCACGGTGTGAGGTTGGTGAGACCTAAATAGCGCTATCAACTAATAACCCATTCGCCAGGCCCCGGCGACTAATCGGTATTATGAGTAGGGACTTGAGTGATAGAGTTTT